>JAGGCT020003824.1:2500-11262 GCA_017654935.2 Phymorhynchus buccinoides
AAGAATCCATGTGCTCAATCTTATCTAATTTTGAACATTGAACATGCACTCGCACGTGCATGAGCGCGCGCGCGCGCACGCACGCACACACACACACACACACACACACATACACACACACACACACACACACACGCACGCACGCACGCACGCACGCACGCACGCACACGCACGCACACGCGCACACGCACGCACACACACACGCACACACACACACACACACACACCACACACACACACACACACACACACACACACACACACACACGGGTCTTAGCTGGCTGGGTCACAGTAGATTAGGGTTGTTTTGATTTGTTTTTGTTCTGTGTGCGACCTTCGGACCTCGACCATAACACTAACACTAATCAAATTGTTGATTGTGGATATTATATGGAAGAAGAAGAAGAAGAAACACACACATACACATACACACACACACACACACACACACACACACACGTACACTGTGACTGTTACGTGTGTGTGTGTGTGTGTGTGTGTGTGTGTGTGTGTGTGTGTGTGTGTGTGTGTGTGTGTGTGTGTGTGTGTGTGTGTGTGTGTGTATATGTGCGTGTGCGTGCGTGCGTGCGTGCGTGCGTGCGTGCGTGCGTGCGTGCGTGTGTGTGTGTGTGTGTGTGTGTGTGTGTGTGTGTGTGTGTGTGTGTGTGTGTGTGTGTGTGTGTGTGTGTGTGTGTGTGTGTGTGTGTGTGTGTGTGTGAGTGTGTGTGTGCGTGTGTGCGTTGTGCGCGCGCGCGTGCGTGTGTGCGCGTGTGCGTGCGCGTGTGCGTGCGCGTGTGTGAGTGCGTGCATGTGTGTGTGCGCGCGCGCGCGCGCGAGCGCCGAACCTAGCTACATTTTGTAATCGATACAAAACACACTCTACATGCCTGGCTTTGAACCCGCTCGTTGGCAAATGTCAAGTTAACACCCTGTTAGCTTTCCTGTACAGGCCAGCTGCTTAAAGGGGCGGGGCTACACAAGGCTTTGAATTGACTCATTCTGATTCACCAGCATGAAACGGGAAGGCTGTTTGGCTGCTTTCAACCAAATTTTCTCATGGAGAATGTTCGCTTTAAAAAAAACACCAAGATTTTCTTTTGCTCGGATTAGAGATGGGTGGTAAAGATACAGATCAACACCCCATGTCACAGTCCTGGTTCATTGCGTTCTTTCCATTTTGCCTTCATTCTTCTACTATTATTGAATGCCGCGTTTTATTTGTGTAAATGAATGAAAAGCAACGTTAAATATAGAAAACGATAGAGACGGGGTGTTCAACTTGACAATTGCCATTGAACGGGGGGAAAGGCCTGAGGCTTGGGTGCTTCTGTGGTGATTATGACACCAACAGGGGAAATAAAAAACACATTTGGGTAATTGAGGGGGGAAAGTATTCATTAATGTCATGAAGCAGCCCTCAGAAGGAAATGAGAGGATTTAATTTACCAAAAACCAGTCAAGACGTGAGAGAGAGAGAGAGAGGAGAGAGATAGAGAGAGATGAGACGGAGTAGAGAGAGAGGAGAGAGAAGAGAGAGAGAGAAGAGAGAGGAGAGAGAGAGGAGAGACCGAACGAGTTTGCCTTAATGGAGATTAATGGAAAGGGTCACTTTGCGGAAAATGTAGCTGAAACCATTTCCTCCTCCTCCTCCTATCCACTTCTCATCTCTCTCTCTCTCTCTCTCTCACTCTCTCTCTCTCTCTTGTTCTCTCTCTCTCTCTCCCGTCTCACTATCAAGGTACTCTCTCCTCCTGCTCCTCCGGTGTCTCTCTCTCTCTCTCTCTCTCTCGAGGGTTCTATTTTTGTTCTCCCTCTCCTTCTCGGAACCCCTCTCTCTCTCTTTCTTTTTGTTCTCTCGTTTTGTTTTGGTTGTCATGTAGGCCTTTATTGTGCTTTGGTTGTGTCCCTAAATCATTAAACAAAATATATCAATATTGTCAGAGTTTCCCGAGTTCTACTCTCTCACTTTTCTCTCTCTTTGTCTCTCTCTCTGTTCTTCTCTCCGCCTCTCTCTCTCTCTCTCTTTCCTTGATCTTTCCTTCTCCTCCGTTTGTCTCTGTCTCTCTCTCCCTCCTTCGCCCACACACTATCACACTCTCTACCCCCCCCCCCCCTCTACCACACACCTCAAACCAAACACTTTCTCCTCGTCGGTCCTCTTCGTCTCTTTGCGTCTCCCTCTCTCTCTCTCTTCTCTCATCCTCACTTTCTCTCTCTATCTCTCTCCTCTCAGTCTCTCTCTCCTCTCACTCACTATCTCTCTCTTTTGTCCTCGACTTTTCTTCAAACATTACTGGTATAATAACCTATATTACATATATGATAGCACCACTCACTCACTCTGTTTTTCTGCCCACCCCCGCACCCCTCCTCTCATCTCCCCTCATTTCTTCTCTCATCCCTACCTCTCAACTCGTCAAGTCTCTATCTAGCATCAACGGCTCTCTCTCTCTCTACTCTCTTCTCTCCCTCTCCCTCTCCCTCTCTCAATCTCTCAAGAAAGTATCTCTCTCTCTCCCTCTCTTTTATTTTCTCTTGGAAAAGATTGGCTATGTTTTGGGGCCCCCCCCCACCCCCCCCCCCCCCCCTAAAAGTCTATATCCTTGACATAAATTTATGTTTTCAAGCTTAAAAAAAACACCTCTCTCTCTCTCTCTCTCTCTCTCTCGCCTATCTCTCTCTCTCTCTATCTCTTTGTGTGTGTCTCTCTCTCTCTCTCTTCTTCCTCTTCTCGTCTCTCTCTCTCTCTCTCTCTTCTTAATGCTTAAAGGAAGGAACAAAGTACATGGTGGTCAAACTTCGCGGCAAAAAAGACCACATTTACGAAATACCATGCCCTCTATTTACATTGGCAATAGACAGATTGAAGAGGTCGATTCACACAAACTTTTGGGAGTTTGTATAGATAATAATCTTTCTTGGCAGTCTCATATAAATAACCAACCCCTTTAACCCTTTCGCCGCCAATGTTGCGTGTTTGCACCACAATGGATTTAACCACCCATGTCAGTAAAAACTTCGAATTCAGGGTCTGTTATCTAATGATATTTATGTTCTTGATTTGGGGAGTATTTAGGCATGTAGTAAAGGAATCCCCAATATTTTAGACAAAATACTTTCTTTACCCAATGAAAGTTTATTGGATAATTTGGGCAAAAAAATGGCTGGCGGCGAAAGGGTAAGTAAGCGTATATCCCAGACAAATCTTTCAGCTTTCACAAAACATAACCTTTTCTAGTATAACAAGTAAAACTTTTACCATGCTTTCATCCCAATCATGCTTGACTAGCTAATAATAATAATAATAAAGGGATATTTATATATCGCTTTTTATCGAGCACAAGCGCTTTACAATCAGCATTGAAAACTCACACACACACACACACACACAACACACACACACACACACACACGCCAACAGACACACACGCACGTACGTGCACGCACGAGAGTGAACGCGTTCTTGCACACAGACATTCACACACATTTCATCAAACACACAGACTACACATTCTCACTGAACGCACACAAACTTACTCAAACATACACTTGTACAAACACGCGCACACACACACACACACATATACATGCGCGCGCGCGCGCGTGCGCGCGCGCACTCACATGCACAAAAACACTCACGTGTACTCACACTCACAGACACATGCTCGCATACACTCCCCCCTCCCCTCGGCCTCTAGCGTAGCCGACACGCAATCTCTCCTGCGAAGGAATACACTTATACACATGCAAAGACACATATACCCAAACAGAAAACACACACAACACACAAAACACTCTCAACACACACCACACCTGCGTGGAAGCGACGGCCGTTGGCGCGCACGCTCACTCACATTTCGCGCGCACACGCTCACAAATCTACATACATAACATACATACATACATAAATTACATACATACATACAAATATACAGACCTACATGCGCACAATCCACCACACTCACACACACACCACACAGACACCCACACACACACCACACACACCACACGCCACACACACACACACACACATCGCACAATCACACACACACGTACGCACGCATACACACAAACACACGCATACGGCGCGTGTGTACACACACACACACACACCCACACACACCACTCACACGTGCACATGGATGGGTGTTATGGAAAGACTGCTGGAACAGAGGTATTGCGGTGCTAAAGATTGACTATGTCTGACAGCAGAAGGCAATGAATTCCAGAGTTTGACTGCTGATGAGTAAAAGCTCTTACCACCGTGCCTATCATGTTTAAATTTTTGTATTCGAAAAATCCTATGTCATTTGCTGAGGCGGAGAGATCGAGATGGAACGTAAATTTCAAGAAACTCAGAGAGGTATTGCGGTGCTGTTCCCGATATGATCTGATAGCAGAGACAGGCAGCTTTGTAGTTTATTCTTTGTTGAACGGGTAGCCAATGTAACTCTTGAGGTGATGTGTGTTGAAGACGCTTGGCTTTGAAGACCATTCTAGCAGCAGAGTTTTGGAGTTGTTGTAAGGGTTTGAGAAGCGCCTGTGGGCAACCAAGTAGAAGGGAGTTGCAGTAATCTAATATAGACAAAATGTATGAACTGACTAGCGTTTTGGTTGCCTCGGTCGTGAGAAAGGGGCGTATAGAGCTGATTCGCCTGAGTTCGATGTATGCAGCCTGGCAGATCTTAGTGATATGATGTTGCATGGAAAGGTCTTCATCCAAGAAAACCGCCAAGGTTGCGAACATGTTCAGAAAAATGGATGTTGGAATCTCCAAGGGCAATGGTGGAGGGCAGAGAGCTAGCTAGAGTCAACAGATGGGGGAAGCACTCTATGTGCTTCAATCTTGTCATCGTTTAGTTTAAGCTTATTGTTTGACATCCATGTTTTCACTTCATGGACACAGTCTTGAAGAGTGTGAATAAGCTGGTCGTGAGCTAGCGGTGATGCATGATGATTGAGTCGAGCATCATCAGCATACATTTCATGATGGACAGAGTGTTTCGCTATGAGGGAGGTCAATGGGGTGATATTAAAGAATGAATAAAATTGGTCCTAACACGGAGCCTTGTGTGACGCCAAAATCAAGAACTGACTCAGGAGATTTGTTTTCATTTACTACAACTATTTGTTTTCTTTCATAAAAGATAGTAACGAAACCATTTGAGGGCATTTCCAGTGATTCCCAAATTTTGTTCCAGACGAGAAATGAGCATGCTATGATCGATTGTATCGAAAGCAGCCAAAAGATCAAGGAGTAGGAGAACCGAAACTTTGTCTTCGTCTAAAGAAAGAAGTAAATCTACTCATCAACTATATATGATTCCAGCAGTGCTGACACACTGAAGCCATTGTTAATGGACCATAAACGAGCTCTCAAAGCAGTACTAAATAAATCATCTTCGCTAAATCCTCAAGACTACATGAAACTAGACGTTTTACCATTAACATATACATTTGAATATAGCAAAGCAGTAATGATGTTTAAAATTATGAATGGATTAGCACCCCCATCACTCACAGCGAATTTTCCCCCTAACCAATCAAGATATACAAATAATAATCTTATAAGGAAACCTAGAATCGACCTCCTCAAAACCACCATGATCTACTCTGGTCGCACTCTGTGGAATTCTATTCCACTACATATTAAACAACAGAACAGCCTTCATTCGTTTAAAATAGCATACAAAAAGCTCTTGTTTGACAGAGTGATGACAAACACCTAAATCCCAGCTTTAAATAAGTTTTGTTGGCAACTAATCCATATCTAAGAGTTTTTTGTCTTCAGGAAAGGAATAATGTGTTTTGTTACTATGATTACCAATTTCAATGTATGAATTATGATGTCATAATCAATTCTTCGCTATAATCAACTGTTTTTTCGAGTGGCCACAATTTTAAAGTATCCTTTTTCAAAATCCCCATTCCCCATCTCCCCTTACTCTTGCTGGTGATGTATATATATGTAAATAATCACATGTATTATTTATAATAAAAGAACAGGAAAGAAAAAACAAACAAAATCATTTAATACCATCATATTCAAGTTCATTTCGCTTTGTTTTAATTTGATTCTGAAATACCCTAGTGGAAATCAGAATTCCAATGTCCAATAGCTTGTTGATTCTAATTTCCACTAGGGCAAATCAGAAGTCCGATGTTCACTGGAATTTTTCCAGTGGCGATCGGAATTCCAATCTCCACTAGTGGGATTCCGAATCCCCCTTAGTTCCAACTCTCACTTGTGACATATATATTTCTGCGTTGGTTTAACGCATAGTTATGCGTAGACTCTTATAGACAGTAAAACCCCGCATACTCCTGTAGTTTTTATCTGTAGACTCAATGGGTTGCCTGCTTGAGTGATGGCACTCCTGATGTAAGGTAAGTGCTACTGTGGGCCAATTACCTCTTAAGAGAGAGAGAGAGAGAGAGAGAGAGAGAGAGAGAGAGAGAGAGAGAGAGAGAGAGAGAGAGGGAGAGGGGAGAGAAGAGTAGTGAGAGAGTAGAGAAAGGAGAGGTGAGAGAGAGGCCGGGATAGAGAGAGAGAGAGAGAGAGAGAGAGGAAGATGAGAGAGAGAGAGAGAGAGAAGGAGAGTAGAGAGAGAGAGAGAGAGAGAGGAGAGAGAGAGAGAGAGAGAGCAGAGAGCGAGAGAGAGAGAGAGAGAGAGAGAGGAGAGAGCGAGAGCGAGAGAGAGAGAAGGGTGTAGACTAAGTTAACATTTTTATAAAACGCTGTTTATGTGGCGTTTGCTGTTTTTGCTGTGCAAAGTTCCATTGGTTCTAGTCTTGACTCTCATCTCTCCATCTCTCTCTCTCTCATCTCTCTCTTCTCTCTTTCTCTCTCTCTCTCCTCTATCTCCTCTCTCTCTCGTCTCTCTCTCTCATCATCTCTCTCTCCTCTCTCCCCCAGCCTCTCTCTCTCCCTATTGCAGTGTCAACAGTACGCAACATCGTAACAATTTTCAGTCTGCTTCTTATCCTTATCTGTTGAGTCAAAAACTATCCACTTGAATGATGGTGTTTTTTCTGTTGTAAGGGCAATTACCTCGCGAACAGGCATGGGGAGAGGATAGAGAAGATAGAGAGAGAGAGAGAGAGAAAGAGGAGAGAGAGAGAGAGAGAGAGAGAGGAGAGGAGAGAGAGAGAGATAGAGAGAGAGAGAGCGGGGGAGGAGAGAGAGAAGAGAGAGAGGAGAACAGGCAGACAGACCAGACAGACATAACAAGACACAGTACAGACAGACAGAGAACAGACAGAACAGAGACAGACAGACAGAGACAGGACCAGACAGAGACAGACAGACAGAGACAGACAACGAGACAGACAGACAGACAGAGACAGACAGAAGACGCAGAACAGAAGACTGACAGACTGAGAGAGAAGAGAGGAGAGAGAGAGAGAGGAGAGAGAGAGAGCAGAGAGAGAGAGAGAGAGAGAGAGACAGACAGACAGACATACAGACAGACAGAGGACAGAGAATGACTGACAAAGTTTTATTCCCGAAAAGGCCTCGCCCCATCTGGAAGGTGTGTGACAATATTGCAAAGTACATAAAATCAATCATACCAAATACAAAAATAACAAGAACAATACTCACACAATATGGATATCTCTAAGCTTAAAAGCCCTGTAAAAAATCTAAGAGAGAGAGAGAGAGAGAGAGAGAGGGAGAGAGAGGAGAGAGAGAGAAAGAGGAGAGAGAGAGAGATAGAGAGAAGAGAGAGAGAAGATAGAGAGAGAGAGAGAGAGAGAGAGAGAGAGAGAGAGAGAGAGGGAGAGAGAGAGAGAGAGAGAGGGAGAACAAAACCGAAAAACATTTTTTTTTTAATTTTTTTATTTTTTAATTAACACTTTTTTTTTTTTTTACATTTTCCAACAAATGCATTTTTCCAAACAAAAAAACACAAACAAGAAAAACGTCAAGAGTCTCAATATATATGATAAAGGAAACGGAATCGCTACACATAGATAACACACGAGACATGACGGAACGCGCACAACACACAACCACACACACACCAAACACAATTACACAAAACACACCACACACCAAGCAACAAAACACGCCAAACACACACACAAGACAACACACACACACACACACAACAGAGACTCAGACAACACATACAACACTACACACAAACACCCCACGAACTAAACAACACACACACACACACACCACCACGACACACAGAACACACCACACACACACACACAGACACCACAAAGGGGGGTACACACACACCACTGACACACACACACACACGACACACACAACACCAAACCAAACATAGCAACACATGCGGGACACACACAAAGAACACACCACAACCACATACACAAGGACCATAATAAAACATACCAAAAAAAACAAAAAAAAAAAAAAAAAAAAACAAAAAAATACACCAACCGAAAAAGGAAAATTGTGACTGGACAATACATCCCTTATTGAAGCTTAACAATTCGAAAAAAACTTTATTTAAAAAATTAAAACAAGGATAAGGATTTAGGGCACATGTATGCCTATTCTTACAAATCCTGTTCCGTTTCGGTCGTTGGATTTAAAAGAAAAAACAAATTGAACCTAAAAAAAAACGTGAACGGGAAACAAAAACACCCCACATCAACACCCACACCCCTACCCACCCCCCAAAATGAAAGAGAAAATATATTCCAACTACACAACAACCCCATACAAGAAAAAACACATAGACCCCAAGAACACGCAATTGGAAAAAATTGTTGAAAACACAGAA
>JAGGCT020003825.1:0-2500 GCA_017654935.2 Phymorhynchus buccinoides
GTGGTGGTTTGTCACCATGAGAGTAGGCATCACGCAAATTGTGTGCCGTCCTGACCTTGACCTACGACCTAAAACAAATCTTTAAGGGGCCATAACTTCCACACCGTTAGTCTTAGATTCTTCACATTTGACATGGAGATACGGTCCGGGAGATCGGTAGCCCCTGAAGTGGTAGGGGGTCTACATTTGGGGTTTTAAGACATAATTTTCCACATTTGTGCTTAACAGAAGCGCTTCAGATTGTAATGTGGTATTGTATACCCCAGAGTAAGTAGGCACCATCCGAGCATAAATTATCGCATGCTGACCTTTAACCTTGAAGTGTGACTTGTTTTTGTAACTTGTTTTGTTTCTTGTTTATTTTCCTCCTCTTATTCTCCTTCTTTATGTTATTACCACTTTGGAATCTTTAGTTTTCCTTCGTTATGTTTTTCATTTTTTACGGATGCTTGATCCAAAAAAAGTATATATCTGCTTATTCAGTGTTCCATCTGGAACTAAATTTTGACTTGACTTGACAGACGGATAAACAGACTAACACAGGAAAAAAACCCAAATACAAACACATGCAAATTGTAATTTTCCTTATTGAACTAAGAGCGCAACAAGCTGACGGGAAGGGAAAGATCTGGACCAAGCTGGAGAGAGACGGACAGACTGACAGACGACATACCGGAATAATCGCAGATAAGAGAGAGCAAGGCAACGGAAAGGACGTGTAGAGAGCGTTTCCACGTTCCCGCACTACTCACTCTTCTGTGGGGCATCACGGGGTTTGGCTGGGCTGATACAGAGAATCATTTGATGTGAATTGGGTGATGATGACGTGATAGTGATGCTGGTGGTGGTGATGAGACAAGATGATGTTCTGATGTTGTCACACCTGTTTTTTCTAAATCACCTGTTGTTTACAATAACGGCTCGCTGATAAAATTCACCATCCTTTTTTTAATAAAATAAATTAGAAGCTTCTCCCCCCCCCCCCCCCCCCATTGCCTGGTTGGTTTGTCAGTATATAGTGAGGCTATGCAAACACACAAATCATGAAACCATTTTTCTTCATGTTTTTGTAATCGATTTAACTTTGAATGATGAACAAATAGTTTTTTCTTACTGTAACTATGATAGATATACTCTCTCTCTCTCTCTCTCTTCTCTCTCATCTCTCTCTCTCTCTCTCTCTCTCTCTCTCTTTCTCCTCGCCTCTCTCTCTCTCTTAGTACATCGCACGTTTTTCTTGAATACTTTTATACTTTCAAATAAAACAATCACAACCAGCTAGATCAAAGTCAACCATAAGTACCGCCCCGTTGCTTTTTTGGGGAATTAAAATCACACAGTATTTGTTTTGAGAAAATCTCTACATAGACCAGACAGACCAAAAACATAACCCCTTCCAACTTTATTGCGGGTAAAAAATGTAATTGCATTGCTCTTTCCGGGCGAACGAAAAGGAGAAAAAAAGATAAGAAAAATTAAAGAAAAAGTAAAGGAAAAGAAAGGAGAGTTACAAAGATTTGGAAAATCAACGACTCCTCATAAGAAAGAAGGAACCAGTGAGCAGTTTAAATTAAGAGAGAGAAGAGAGAAGAGATGAGAGAGTAGATGTGAGAGAGAGAGAGACGAGGAAGAGAGAGAGAAGAGAGAGAGAGAAGGAAATAATGAATGAAATAAAGAAAGAAAGGCTATGCTTGCACTTCAGTCACCCTCACATGTTTTGCTATTTGAAATTCTAAAGAAAATCATATTTTCTTACTATACTAATAGCTATGGTTACCTAAACAAATAAAGCCAGTCACAAAAGAAGAAAGGACACAAAGTACAGTAAGGCCGGGTTCACATTTGACGCGTAAGTTCCGTACGGAAACCCTATTTGTTTTAATAAGTGGAAGAAAGAAGGATAACAATTTTTTACGCATATAGGGGAAATTCGGACCACGTGCGCAAATCGTTTCCCTTCTTCGTTTCACATGAACGACTAGATACCTAATACTATTACTAGCAAATAAGACGTCCAAGAAAAAGGACAAAGTATCAGTAATGAAGACAAATAAGACAGAAAGATGAACAAAAAGACGAAAGACGGGAAGAAAGAAAGAAAGGGAAAAGAATAAAGCATCATGCATACCCATACCCCAGTGCTAGTTAATTGGAATCAGTCATTAATCTCTGTGTCGAACATTAACCCTTTCACCGTCAGAGTCGCATTTTTAGCACACAGTGATTTACTTCATGTCATCTAAAAGGGATCAATTGGGGTCTATGATCCAAAGACCCTATCGTCTTTAGTTTTGGGAATAATGATAGACCTTATTTTTATATTCCCAGAAGAATCCCCAATACTGCAGATGGATTTGTTCTCTACCCAGGTAAAATTAATGGACAGTTTGGGCTGAAATCTGGCTGGCGGTGAAAGGGTTAAAAGGGTGGGAGACCAACTGAACCGCAAAAGTCTGTTTCCTTCCCAGTGTCCCCAAAGCTAACTCCAGCAGTGTGGCCA
>JAGGCT020003825.1:7500-11215 GCA_017654935.2 Phymorhynchus buccinoides
TTCCCGCGAGAACTAATAATAGCCGGAAGTTTAAAAATAAAGTATATTTCCCATGATTCAACTAATCGTTCGCTGCCTCCAAAGGGCCCACAAAGCGTTTGCGAAACAATCGGCAGAGGAAGGGTGTTTCTTAGGACAGCTTTGGCCGATTTGAGCTAACACTACGAACGCTAGCCCTTGTTAAACGGCCCCCAGAATATTAAGTTTGCACTATATCATGCCACCTAACATGATGAAAAATTAAGAAAGAGCACCCCCAAAACACTTGTGTTTGGGTTTAATTTGCTAAAATCATCTCACATATTTTCGCAATAAGAAAGGAAAAATTACTTGGTCTTTTTCCACTTTGTTGACATTGGCTTCCATTTTGAAAACAAAAAGCTAATTCTCACGAGATCTATAAAAACCCGGAAGTAACGGTAAAGTCAAGATGTAAATTACTTGTGCCCCCCCCCTACATTTCTCAGCTATCCCCGCATTTTCACTTGCCCTTTCTTACCAAACATTAAGCTGCTTTTAATTAACCTTAAGTGACGGTTAACAACGGTGTTTTGAAGGGACTGGACGTCCCTTGTTTCCGCGTGGATTCTCTCAAAATGGGTAAGATGGTCTTATTCCCCCAAAAGTTGAATTTTGCCAAGCATTCAGGAAACCAATCAGATAGGGCGTCACTTGTAATCCTCTAGGATTCCGTCCAGGTAATGGGTAAGATGTCAAGATTTTCCCCAAAAGTTGACTTTTGGCCCGCACAGGGTCAAGAATTGTGCCAGATGGACGTGATTGTATGCCGCTATGGATTCTCTTCAAAATCTGGTAAGATGGTCCTTATTCCCCCAAAAGTTGAATTTTGCCAAGCATGCAGACAATTAATCAGAATGGACGTCCCTTGTATCCGCTAGGATTCTCTCAAAATAGGTAAGATGGTCTTATTCCCCCAAAAGTTGACGTTACTTGCCAAGCATGCAGACAATTAATCAGAATGGACGTCCCTTGTATTCCGCTAAGGATTCTCTCAAAATGGGTAAGATGGTCTTATGGACCCCCAAAAGTTGAATTTTGCCAAGCATGCAGGACAATTAATCAAAATCGAGGGTAAGGATGGGGGGGGGGGTCGTCCTTGTATCCGCTAGAATTCTCTAAAAATTAGGTAAGATGGTCTTATTCCCCCAAAAGTTGAATTTTGCCAAGCATGCAGACAATTAATCAGAATGGACGTCCCTTGTATCCGCTAGGATTCTCTCAAAATGAGGGTAAGATGGTCTTATTCCCCCAAAAGTTGAATTTTGCCAAGCATGCAGACAATTAATCAGAATGGACGTCCTTGTATCCGCTAGGATTCTCTCAAAATGAGGTAAGATGGTCTTATTCCCCCAAAAGTTGAATTTTGCCAAGCATGCAGACAATTAAACAGAATGGACGTCCCTTGTATCCACTAGGATTCTCTCAAAATGAGGTCAGATGGTCTTATTCCCCCAAAAGTTGAATTTTGCCAAGCATGCAGACAATTAAACAGAATGGACGTCCCTTGTATCCGCTAGGGAGTCTCTCAAAATGTAGGTCAGATGGTCTTATTGCCCCCAAAGTTAAATTTTGCCAAGCATGCAGACAATTAATGAGAAAGGACATCCCTTGTAACCACTATGAGTCTCTAAAGATGGGTAAGATAGTCTCACGTGAAACATGCAGGAATGCCACTGTTTCAAAGCATGCTGACATGAGACGAACATGTATTCACACAGTGTTACAGAGAGAAGTATTTTCACGGGGAACCATAGCAGCGAGAGCGACTGTTTCGAAGGAACTGAGCATGCAACCGGGGGGATTCCACGTGTTAGAGAGAGAAGAAGGGGAAGATTAGAGGAGAGAGAGAGAGAGAGAGAGAGAGAGCCGATCGAGAGAGAACGAGCATGCAAGGGAGAGAGGGATAGAGAGAGAGGAGAGAGAGAGAGAGAGAGAGAGAGAAGAGAGAGAGAGAGAGAGAGAGAGGAGAGAGAGAGAGAGAGAGAGAGAGAGAGAGAGATAGATTCCGCCATTGGTGTTTCTTCCTTCCTGCTAACTTCACTGATTGTAAAGCAGCAGAAAAAAAGGCAATCCTCCAAAAAGGCAATCTGCATGCATAATATTGTCAACGGAAATGCTCCATAAAAGATAGTACAGACATATTTAAGACAAACACAAGCAAGTACACTTTAACAGAACATAATCTCACACTTTATTTTCCTCTTATTTGAAATGAGGGTCAAAATAGAGAAAATGTGTTGATATGTGAATGTGATGTTATAATTAAGAATTGATGTATAGATTGTATATAATATGCTTCTTTCCCACTCCCCACCCTCTTCCTTGTTGTCCTTTGCCGATCTACGAAGTAGATCGCAAAGGAGTATGTTTTCGTTTCGTGTATGTCTCTTTTTTTTTCTGTCTGTTCTGTCTGTCCCAAGGATATCCTCCCGAACCGCTTGACCGAATCGCATCAAATTTTGTCTGCTGGTGTGTCACCATGAGAGTAAGGGCATCCACGCAAAATGTTTTGCCGTCGTGACCTTGACCTTGGCGTACGACCTTGAAAACCGATTAAATCTTTATGGGGCCATTACTTCCACACCGTTGGTCTTAGAGTCTTCAAATTTGACATGGAGATCGGTCCGGGAGATCCGTAGGCCCTGAAAGTGGTAGGGGTCTACAAATTGGGTTTTAAGACATATTTTTCCACATTTGTACTTGACAGAAGCGCTTCAGATTGTATGTGGTATTGTATACCCTAGAGTAGAAAACATCCGAGCATAAATTATCGCCATGGCTGACCTTGACCTTGAAGTGTGACCTTGTTTTTGTAAACTTGTTTTGTTTCTTTGTTTATTTTCCTCCTCTTTTCTCCTTTCTTTATTGTTTACCACTTTGGAATCTTTAGTTCCTTCGTGGGGTTATGTTTTCATTTTTTTACGGATGGCTTGATAAAAAAAAAAGTATATTATCTGCTTATTCAGTGTTCCATCTGGAACTAAAATTTTGACTTGACTTGACAGACAGATAAACAGACTAACACAGGAAAAAAACCCAAATACAAACACATGCAAATTGTAATTTTTCCTTATTGAACTAAGAGCGCAACAAGCTGAAGGAAGGGAAAGATATGGACCAGAGAGAGAGAACGACGGACAGACGGACAGACAGACAGACAGAGAAGAATCGCAGATAAGAGAGAGCAAGGCAACGGGAAAGGACGTGTAGAGAGCGTTCCACGTTCCCGCACTACTCACTCTTCTGTGGGGCATCAACGGGGGTTTGCTGGGCTGATACAGAGAATCATTATGATGATGATGGTGGTGATGATGATCGATGATGATGATGATGATGGTGGTGGTGATTGACGACAAGATGATGTTCATGATGTTGCACAGCCTGTTTTTTCTAAATCACCAGTTTGTTTAAATAACGGCTCGCTGATAAAATTAACAATCCTTTTTTTTATAAAATAAATTAGAGTTCCTCCTCCCCCCCCCCCCACCCCCATTGCCCTGGTTTGTTTGTCAGGTTATGATAGTGAAGGCTACTGCAAAAACAAACAAACAAAAACAAAACATGCAAACCATTTTTTCTCATGTTTTTTGTAATCCGATTTATATTTAAATTTTGGTGAATGATGAACAAACAACCCCTCTTCTTACTGTAACTATGATAGATACTCTCTGCTACCTCTCTCTCTAAGGAGGTC
>JAGGCT020003826.1:0-11136 GCA_017654935.2 Phymorhynchus buccinoides
ATTCACAGGCAAAAGTCACGTGATACCCTACCCAACGCTAAAGTGGAGGCGCCCTCTTGGCCGCCTCCAATAATGCAGAATCAGGAAGCGCTCGTTACACCTGCCTTGAGCCGAACCCAGAATGGTCTCTTCATGAGGACAAGCAAAACAGTACTTCTAAGGTTAGATAAAAAATGTACTTTGTGTAAAAATATAAATAAAATATATCTCTCCGTCTCTGTCTCTCTGTCTTTGCATCTATATCTGTCTGTCTCTGGCCTACATCTGATTTAATCTGAACTCAAACTGGTGTGCTCTTGAGACAGACGATCATACTTATATACCTCTTGTTCACGAAGCCTCTCTTTTTCTTCTCCCCCCCCCCCCCCCAACCCCACCTCAGACAGGGCCGGATCCAGGGTGTGGGGGTGGGGTAACACACACACACACACACACACACACACACACACACACACACACACACACACACACACACACACACACACACACACACACACACACACACACACACACCCTCCCGCCAAACAAACAAAAAAGAAAAAGATAGAGAGAGACTGAGAAAGAAGTCATTATTACTGTGTAATTGTTGATCTTAGGTACAACAAGTCTTAGGGTTTTTCGCACTTTATTTTCTTAAAAAAGCTTCAGCTTCAGGGGGCGTTACATCATGACCCCCACCACGGGCGTTGCCCCCTGGACCCCACTGGCGGGCCAAAGCCGGCCCCCCAGACCCCAGACCTTGTTTGTAACACCCCCCCCCCCCTAATGTTTCCCAGGCGCGGCCCTCTCTCTCACCCTCTCTCTCTCCGTCTCTCCTGGGCTATGATGTTTCGCTTCTGTTTTGTTTCTTTTGTGTTTTTTGTTTTGTTCTTTGATCAGCTATAATGGGAAAATGTTCATTGTGCACATACCCCTTCATGAGGGACCAAGGCCTACCTGAATACCCCCCCCTCCCCTCTCTCTCTCTCTCTCTTGCACCAAGGAGGATCATAATTGTACTTCGTGTACCTAAAGCCTCTTTGTATGTCTCTGTTTCTTTCAATTTGTCAATTTGTCCATGCATCTTCTGTTTGTTTCTCTGTCTGTTTCTCTCTCTGTCTGTCTTCGTTTTAACCCTTTCGCCGCCAGCTATATTTCAGCAAACATTTTCCATTAAACTTAGCTGGGTAGAGAAAAAATATATGTAATATTCGGGATTCCTCTGTGACATTTTAAAAGTAAGGCCTATCCCCACCTCCCAAAATAAAGAGAACAGGGTCTTTGGATAACAGACCCTGATTTGATGCCTTTTAGTGACATGGGTGGTGCGTAAATGGTGGTGCATAAATGCAACATTGGCGGTGAAAGGGTTAAAACAAAAAGCACACAAAACTGTGACCCCTCCTCCACCATTTGTGTCCTGTTAGGTACGGACCGAGAGGCCAGGTCAGCAAAAATCTCAAACTGACACATAGCCTACATACATACATACTTACGTCTCTCTCTCTCTCTCTCTCTCTCTCTCTCTCTCTCTCTCTCTCTCTCTCTCTCTCTCTCTCTCTCTCTCTCTCTCTCTCTCTCTCTCTCACACACACACACACACACATATACACACACTCTCTCTCTCTCTCACACACACACACACATACACACACTCTCTCTCTCTCTCTCTCTCTCTCTCTCTCTCTCTCTCTCTCCATATCTGAAACCTAACCCCTATAACCCCCACCCACCCCATTGGTCGGTCTGTCCTAGTTGCTTCATTTTGTCCTCTACTATGCGTCTTTATTAGTTCGTTCTCAAGTCTGTCTAGCTTTCCTACCTTTCTCTTTCTATATTGGGTCTGTAAATCTGTGTGAACGTTTTGCTCCCTTTCCCGCTCTTTCATGCTTTTTTCGTCTTCCACCCTTGCTCTCTTCCCCAACCCCCCACAACAACAACAACGACAGCAACAACAACAACAACGTCAGCAACAACAACAACAACGACAGCAACAACAAAAATCCTGATCTTCCAATTATTTCTAGTTGGTTCTTTCACGAGATCAGAACGTATATTACTTTTTGAATAGATTCGCAATCCAATTCAGTTTTGTCTCCGTTGCAAGAAAAAGGTTTATGAAAGAAAATTAACTGATGCATGCAAAGTGTGTGTATGTGTGTGTGCGTGCAAGCGTGCGTGGGAGTGTGTATATGTGTATGTTTGTGTGTGCATGTGTGCGTGCGTACATGCCTGCACGCACGTGTGTGGGTGTAGAGGAGATGTGGGGTGGGAGAGGGTGAGAAGGAGGGGGTAAGTACAGGAAGCTGACATCACGACCTGAGATTGGTTTTCTGTGTTCGTTTTGTTGCCCCTGGCAACACAAGCCATTAGCAGTGACATTGCACCAATGGCAACGATGCCAGAGAACACAGTCTGCTTTTTGACACACACTGGCCAACAATTAACCGTTGATTTCAAACTGCCTACGTTATACTACTGCTAACATTCCAGAACATTTTACACTGAAGAAGAAGGATGATGCTTTAGTCTGATTGCAGTTACATTTCTACCACTCAGCTGTAAAAGCTACTTCAGTCTGACTGCAGTTACATTTCTACCACTCACCATGCTTTTTTTCTTCTTTTGAATAATATTCCATTGAAATAAATTCCAGAAGGTCTCCCTATACCTAGTACCCATTGCATAATAAATGGAAATGTTGAAGCTTGAGTTTATAAAATTGAACATTTGTGAAATCCACAAACATAGCAAGTAAAAATTGTGATTGCGTCGCTGGGTGTTCATTTCTGGTAGGAATAAACGAGTTAGTCGGAAAACGACCGACGCTGAGACACATATTATCAGCAGCACGGAAGTTCCAATTAGCATTTTAGTAAGTGCCACTTCTTTAGCAGACAAAGTTGATGATGCTTTTGTTCGCCATGCTACCACATGCCGGAGCTTAGATGCGGTGACGACAGTTGCTATTAAAACCAATAACATGACACCGACAGGTAATCCTAATCCAAAGAATATTATATCCACATAGTCCACGAGGTCTTGGTTGCGTAAGTAATACTCGCTCAGAGCACCTTTGTTGAACTGCGCACCTGTGACAGGATCATAAGCACACACGAAGTAATATCTGAAAGACGTTAACAAATAGAGACCATAAATGATAACGTACAAAGCAACAATGATGACTGCCATGGTTCTGGCTTCCATCAGAGTCTGGTACTTCAGAGGTCTGAGGACGCAGTAACACCTCTCACAGGCGGTGATGGTGGACAGGGTGAAGGATACGAACTGCGCAGCTAACACAGTATTTAAGTTATTGTTAATGACGAACTTGAAAACGGGGCCAGAGTTGTTGTCCTTGCCCAGTGACAAAAACAGTTCTTCGCCATATATCAACAAAGCCCCTAACAGATAAACGCCGTCAGCTAATGAGAGTGAGAACAGTAACAGGTTGACCCGATCTTTGAGGCCTTGTTTGAGGAACACCGCCATGTTGATGACGTTGCCCGGTCCACCAATCAAAAACAGGACGGTTAGCACGAACACTCTGGCTTTTCGTGTGTATCTCTCCACTTCTTCGCTGACGATGTTTTGAGAATTGTTCCACGGAATAAATTCCCGTGTCCCCAGTTGAAGTTCAATGCATCCATCCGCAGTTGTAAAATTCTGCACATATCCTTGCAAACCACGTTCTCCTGATGTGACTGGCTGGGTTGTCATGTCTGTCTGTGCTCATCTAATCCACTAGAGTTTTGTTTAGAGATGATCATTAGGACTTCAGCAACTGCCAAGCTGATATGTGAAAGATTTAGCAAAACGGTAAGGCTTCTGAAAGATAACAGAATTAGCCTATAAAGTGATATCACGTACCGAAGGGATCACGAGACAAACAGAAAGGCAAAAACAAAGCCATGAGTTTACATCGATGGCTCGATATAAAATATGAGTAACTATCGTCGGCTCATTTCAAAAATAAATAATGACCAGTTTGTTGCAATGCGATATTAGGAAGGCTTTGACAATTTGCATAGCAAATGGGCTGGTTAAAGACCCACCATAATCCATGAGTGAAAATCACGGGTTTCACGTGTTTCCCTCTCTCGCTGGTAAGAAATCTTATTTTGGCCAGGCATGACTTCCATGCAAACGCCCCCAAATTCAAAACGAAACAGCACTTTAAAGAGCGGGATCAATTTGAATTTGGGGGCATTTGTATGTGGATCACACCTACCCAGAACCCCCCCCCCCCCCCCCCCCCCCCCCCCCCCCCCCCCCCAAGGGACTTAATCCTTCTGGTTCAGTGTGTCTTCGTTTGTGACTACTTATGCTTTGAAATGTTTATAAACATTTGTTAACACTTGTCTGGCATTCCGCAGATGCATAACATATTCATGTGTATATAACACTCTTCACTATAACTCCAATGCCTCTTATATATTAGCATCACTAAATACCAAAAGTTGGTTCTAATTAAAACGTGTTATTACTGAACCAAAATCGAAGCACACGGTAATAATATTGCAAATATATGTGTGTGTGCGTGTGCGTGTGCGTGCGCGTGCGTGTGTGTGTGTGTGTCTGTGTGTGTGTGTGTGTGTGTGTGTGTGTGTGTGTGTGTGTGTGTGTGTGTGTGTGTGTGTGTGTGTATGTGTGTGTGTGTGTGTGTGTGTGGGGGGGGGGGGGTCATGTTGAGCATATTGTACAATATAAGAAAGGCCTACACGCATATAATTAGACACATAATAACAAACATACCCGCACGCCCACACACAGACAAACATACATTAGACAGACACTTACGGGTCTACACACACAGAAAACAAAACGAGACACGCACACACAAAAATAAACCCATTCACAGAATTGCATACGTGTGCGCGCGCGTTCACGCACACACATACACTCGCGCAGACGCAAGCATACATACACACGCGCGCACGCAGTGGGTTATTGCAAGTTTTAATTGGGCCCTTATCTACTGTATTTCGATTTTTATTCAGTTATTGCAAGCTGTAATTAGGCCCACGCACACGCACACGCACACACACACACACACACACACACACACACATGCATTATATATATATATATATACATACTTACACACACAAACACGTGGAAAACATTAGTGCAAATGATGAAAAAACACAATCACACAAATGTACAGGAAACCAGTCGACAACACACATTTAGTCTACATTCCATGGATAATATTTACAACACTTACACGCTCACGCTCACTCCAACGAAGTTCCTCAGCGCTCAGTATTAGGGCCCATTTTATTTTCTCTTTATGTAAATGACTTACCGCTATAGTTTACAATGTTCCTCTGAAATGTTTGCTGATGACACATCTTTGCAGTCTTGTAATAGTAACCCTAATGAATTGGTAAATGACCTCCAGAAAAACGTTGAAAAATTAGCGAACTGGACTGAAAAAAATCATGTGTCTCTAAATGCTACCAAAACAAAATGCATGTATGTTACCACAAAACAAAAAAGACAGAAAATGTACTCCTCGTTCCCATCAGTGTTCATTCAAGATCAAAAGATAGAAGAAACATCTTCACATACAGCCTCAGGTGTTATTGTAGACAATAATGTACCATGGTTCAATCATATATCTAATCTTGGCAAACGCAATTCAAAAAGAATATATCAACTTGCAAGAATAAAAATTTATTGGAATCTTGATACACGAAAAAGCGTTTTGTTATGCACACATCTTGTCCCTAATAAATTATGCATCAACTCTTTGGGACAGTAGCAGCGAGACAAATCGTAAACAATTAAATCGTTTACACAAACGAGCAACAAAATGAATACAGTTGAAGTCCAGTTCACTCACTAACTTGATTACAAATCTTTAAACATCCTGCCATTTAAGGAAAGACTGTTATATAACAAATGTGTATGCATGTACTACAGCGTTGTGAATGGAATAGCCCCCAAGAAAACCACCCCAAAATGTGTTAGCAACAAAAGCAGACCTACACACAAACCTTCTTTTCCCAGACCCCGTAATAATCTTTATAAATCTAGTTTTGTGTACTCAGGGTGTACGGCGTGGAACAATTTATCCTTTAATTTAAAATCGTGTCCCTCAAGACGGACATTTATGAACGCACTTAAAACCCTTCCTGTACCCCGTGGGTGTGTTTGCACCCATACTTTTACTTTTTGCTTCATATTTTCAAAACCGTTCATTGAATCTTGCTGACATTTTATGACTTTGTCTACGAAAGATTCGAGCATGTGCACGCAAAAAACAAGCATTTTGTTTGAAATAACAAGCGAGTAAATAAACAACAAAGTCGTCGTTTAAATATTATATTTTGGAAACCCTATGAATTAGACTCATATGTATAGAGTCCTGATGTAGTTCTAGTGTCAGAATCAAATGCACACGCACACGCACACGCACACGCATACACATTACACCCCCCCCCCCCCCCCCCCCACCACCCCCCCACCCCCCCCCACCCCCACCCACACACACACACACTCTCTCTCTCTCTCTTTCTCTCTCTCTCACTGTATGCATAGAGTTATTTCAATGCGTTATATTATTAATGTTAGTACTTTGTATTGTTTTGTTTTCCATGTTGTGTATTTAGGAAATGAGCACCTATTCCGTCGGAACATGTCCTTTTAATTGATACTTTACAATTGTTGTACTTTGATTGTTCTTTGCTTTGTTCCATTGTTTCTTACTTTCAATTTTTACCCATGTCCACCATCACCCCTCCCCCATTTTTACTTCAATCTCCCGTTCATTTATACTCTCTCTATCTCTCTCCCTCTCTCTCCCTCTCTCTCTCTCTCTCCCTCTCTCTCTCTCTCTCTCTCTCTCTCTCTCTCTCTCTCTCTCTCCCGCTCTCTCTAATCCCTCTCTCTCTCTCTCCCGCTCTCTCTTCCCTCTCTCTCTCTCTCTCTCTCGATCTCTCCGCGCACATATTGCAAACATGAGAACACACGTGCGCGCATGCACACGCATATGTGTATATGTGTGCGCGCTCGCAAAAGCGCGCGCGCGCGTATGCATGTGTGTGTGTGTGTGTGTGTGTGTGTGTGTGTGTGTGTGAAGGAGAGATATATTCAAATTGTTTTGAACTCCGTGCAGACAGGTCGGTGGCCTTTGCAATTAAAAAAAAAGTTCAAATTGTTTTTTCTCTCTCTCTTTTCTCTCTCTCTCTCTCTCTCTCTCTCTCTCTCTCTCTCTCTCTCTCTCTCTCTCTCTCTCTCTCTCTCTCTCTCTCTCTCACACACACACACACACACACACACACACACACACACACACACACACACACACACACACACACACACACACACACACACACACACACACACACACACACACATACACAAGCACACACTGTTTGCATGGTTATTTCAATGCGTTATATTATTAATGCTTAGTACTTTGCATTGTTTTGCTTTGCCTGTTGTGCTATTGTTTCGAAAAATACAAGACAACAAAGCCCAGACAAATTCAGACTGGAAGAACTATGGATCATTAATTTGGTTAAGATGTAGCATCAACTAATCAAATATTTATGTCAGAAATAAATAAAATACAATAGCTTTCCATGTTTTCCAATTATATGTAACAAGAAAATAAATATCCTTTAATACTTTATACGACCACCCAAAGTATGCCCCTTTAGAAAATACCTCAACCCTGCACTGACGTCATCCATAGGCCATCCCAAACTGCCCAACTTAGTCGAATTAATAGGTTGTGAGTTTCCCTCAACTGAACTTTGAATGAACATGTGGGGGGAAAACTCACAAATTTGTTTTTTTTGACCACCTCGGGCAGTGTGATGTGGCTCTATGGAGACAATGTCATGTTCTCGCGCACCGCTATTGCTACTTCTGAAGATGTAATGCTGTACACGCCTCTTTCACTGTGAACATAACATGCGTTCATTTTTGTATTATGAAATTCATGTTATAAACTGTGCCCCCCCCCCCCCCCTTTTCTTTTCTCCATCAATGTTCAAACCCGACGATGTTCTTAAACATTCTTTTTTTTAGGAGTGTCAAAGGATTTTTGTTTTGATATGTCCATTGAATCAGCGAAATGTGAACACAAGTCGTTTGCTTCAAAATGATTTTTAATGATGTACAATCGTGTGTGTGTATGCATATATGCACTGTGATGCTACGCACGATGTGCACGCACGCACGCACACACATACACACACATATACACACACTCAGGCACACACAATGTGCGCGCAATCACACAGTCACATACTTACATGCACGCACCCACACAAACACTCACGTTCGAACACATACAGTTGCAGTAACCTACGTGACGCACGCACGTACACACACACAGTCACATATTTACACACACACACACATACACGCATGCGCACACACACACACATACCTCCCCCCCCTACACACACATGCACGCACGCGCAACCCCCCCCCCCCCCCCCCCTCACACACACACACACTACACACACGCGCACACGCACGCCACACCACACACACACACACACACACACACACACACACACACACACACACACACACACACACCGGGGAAGAGGCATACACATAATAGTTATCGTTTATATCTTTTATTGGCGGGTGTGGGGGTTGGAGTGGGGAGGACGGGGGGGGGGGGGGGGGGGGGGGGGGTAGGACGGGTGGAGGTGTGAGGTGGGGAGGTTTCTATGCTGTGATGGATTGTTGTTCTAAATGTATTCACCCGTCTCGCCCACTACGCTCACACCACCTTCTCCCTTTTTTCTCTGATGTCATTTGAAGTTTGCTCGATCCACCCTTTCACGTTTCGCCCTTCCTCACCCCGTGCATTCAGAATGATGTGCTTTTTCCTGTCATGTTGAAAGACTATTCATACTTATTGACACCTGTCTTTCGTTGTCTTTTGTTTTTGTTTTTGTTTGCACACTTGGAATAAAATATGTTTGATGAAGATCCGGGTTATTAGTGTTGACACTTTTTTTGTTCGTTTGTAGTTGTGTGTGTGTGTGTGTGTGTGTGTGTGTGTGTGTGTGTGTGTGTGTGTGTGTGTGTGTGTGTGTGTGTGTGTGTGTGTGTGTGTGTGTGTGTGTGTATGTTTGTGTGTTTTGTGTGTGTGTGTTGTGTGTGTGTGTGTGTGTGTGTGTGTGTGTGTGTGTGTGTGTGTGTGTGTGTGTTGTGTGTGTGTGAGTGTGTGTGTGTGTGTGTGTGTGTGTGTGTGTGTGTGTGTGTGAGAGAGAGAGAGAGAGAGAGAGAGAGAGGGGGAGAGGGAGAAAGAGAGGGAGACACAGACAGAGATAAAGAGAGGAGACAGAGACAGCCAGCCAGAGAGAAACAGAGACAGAGACAGAGAGAGAGAGAGAGGGAGAGAGAGAGAGAGAGAGAGAGAGAGAGAGAGAGAGAGAGAGAGGGAGAGAGAGAGAGAGAGAGAGATGAGAGAGAGAGAGAGAGAGAGAGAGTGAGAGAGAGAGAGAGAGAGAGAGAGACAGACAGACAGAGAGACAAACAGACAGAGAGACAGAGAAGGTTGCGTGTTAAAGCAAAGTGCATGTTTAAAACCCCCCAGAAAAAAACACAAACAAAACAGAGCATGGCTTGTATATTGGCAAAATCTACAAACCGAAACCTTGTATGATACTGATACCCAAAGCGCGCGCGTCTGTGTGTGTGTGTGTGTGTGTGTGTGTGTTGTGTGTGTGTGTGTGTACGTGCGCGCGTGCGTGCGTGTATGCATATGCGTGCATCACACATACGTGTCCCTTTGTGTAAGCAAGCGCGTATGTATACGTTTGCATGGTCATGAATGTGCGTCTATGTGCTTTTTCGAGACACTTCCTGCTACGAAATGTTAGCTTTACAAGAAACAAGGATTTCTGTGCTGATCTCTTGTAGACGTTTTTAGCCCAGAACTTCTATTTTTGACTCACTCATTTTATCTTCAAGGAATTTCTATATTTACCTCCCAGAAGGAAAACACACACACGACAAGACGACTTAGAGAGAGAGAGAGAGAGAGAGAGAGAGAGAGAGAGAGAGAGAGAGAGAGAGAGAGAGAGAGAGAGAGAGAGAGAGAGAGAGAGAGAGAGAGAGAGAGAGAGAGAGAGAGAGAGAGAGAGAGAGAGAGAGAGAGAGAGAGGATCAATACCACTTTGCAGGTCTCCTTTTCTTCTTCTTTGTCTTCTTTTTCTTTTCTTCTTCTTCTTCTTCTTTCTTCTTCTTCTTCTTCTTCTTCTTCTTCTTCTTCTTCTCCTCCTCCTTCTTCGTCTTCTCCTTCTTCCCGACCATCTCAGATGGGCACCCCAGTATCCAGCATAAAGGCGGCAGCACGTTGAAGGTCTTCCAGGCTTCCATACAGCTTCTGGGCCACAAGGCACGGTGTGTGGCCAGGTCCTCTCTCTGGGCTGTTGGAAGAGTGGGCACGACTGCATGCAGTAGGTGGTCACTTGTGTGGTTGTCTGTTGCCACATGGGCACCTTTCTGATTCACCAATGCGAAGTTTGGTGAACAGGTGGTGCTTCAGACGGTTGTGACCTGTCCTGAGTCTGAAAACACAGACCTGTTCTTGGCGGGTTGGCAGGTAGACTGACCCAGAAATGTTCGGTGTTGATGTGCCCACTTCTTCTGCTGCTTGGTCTTGATGGTAGTTTTGACCTCTGAAAAGCAGGTGGACCTGTCCAGCTTGTTCTCGCCTGGTGCAAACTCCACCTTAGCGTGTTTTTTTGCTGTAGTTTTCATGGCTTGTACCAAAAGATCTGCTTGCTTCTTCTGCCTCTGCTGACTTTAAGTCGTTGATGCAGCAGTGCACTACCACTGCATCAGGTTTTTCTGCAGCAACATCAAGATTGTGTAGATGTTGCTCTACTCCTTTCGCCGTGTAGTTTCTTTGCCTTGAAACTTTCAAGTCGTATGATTTTCACAGCCTCCTCTCGTCCACGCCGTTTGCAACTGAGTCATGGATAACCATAACTTGCGGTAGATCGTCGTCTACTTTCTCTTTCGTTTTCTTCTCCCTTGGACGACGTATTTTGGCGTCATCGGTTTTTGCGTCACGACGGAGTGGGGGCCTGACGTCATTATCTGCAGTTTTGATGTTCTTTGATCGCATGTTTAGCTTAGAATCTGAAGTCACGGCTTTTTCAGGTGCAGAAG
>JAGGCT020003827.1:0-5000 GCA_017654935.2 Phymorhynchus buccinoides
TTACGGTTAATTAATGCCCAGCTTAGAACCCTGAACTAAATACTGATTCACATTCATGTCATGTCTGCCAACATAACAGACAATCGGCCTGTGGTACTACAATAACCAAACTAAGGGCATCCCATTTGGCCTGGACGGTTTATTGAAGCCACAACCACTCCTCCTCCTCCACCTCCTACTCCTCCTTTCATAGAGCAACCACCACCATCTTTTCTGGACCGTTGAACCCACCAGACGCTTTGATTGTGAGTCGTTTCTGTCATTGGCTGTACATGTGTCAACCCACCAGACGCTTTGATTGTGAGTCGTTTCTGTCATTGGCTGTACATGTGTCAACCCACCAGACGCTTTGATTGTGAGTCGTTTCTGTCATTGGCTGTACATGTGTCAACCCACCAGACGCTTTGATTGTGAGTCGTTTCTGTCATTGGCTGTACATGTGTCAACCCACCAGACGCTTTGATTGTGAGTCGTTTCTGTCATTGGCTGTACATGTGTCAACCCACCAGACGCTTTGATTGTGAGTCGTTTCTGTCATTGGCTGTACATGTGTGTATGCCTTTGTTGTTAATGTTTCCTCAGCCCACACTAAGAGGAACAAGGAGTATATTACTGGATTTGTGAATTTGTCTCTCCGTTTGTCTGTTTCCACCAGTCTGTCTGACAAACGTTTTTCTTTTCTTGTATTTTGACGATAGTTAAATGCATTTAAAATGTTTTTTGTTTTTTCAAACTGATCCTTGATTTTATTATATTACACACACACACACACACACACACACACACACACACACACACACACACACACACACACACACACACACACACACACACACAGCACACACACGCTTGCACGCACGCTTGCACGCGCGCGCACACACACATACAACAACAACAATATACAGTATTTATACGGCACTAAATCTTGATAGAAATCAAATCGAAGCGCACACACACGTTAAGCATTCATAATGCATTCAAACAAAGACGCTATACAAAGGCGAGCAAGAAGATAATACACACACACTTTCGATAAATTGACCTACGGGCACACACGTGCGCGCGCGCGGAGAGAGAGAGGGGGGTGAGGGGTGTCTATAATTTCTCTTCTTTGGATGTGTTTGTATTAATTTCTATAGATGTGGGTCTGCTTAAAATACGTGTGATATAATGAGTCAGATATGCTTGGTGTGTTGTATTTAGCGATGCGAGAGAGAGAGAGAGAGAGAGAGAGAGAGAGAGAGAGAGAGAGAGAGAGAGAGAGAGAGAGAGAGAGAGAGAGAGAGAGAGAGAGAGAGAGAGAGAGAGAGAAAACTTGAAAACTTGAACACTTGAAAACTTTAACTTTATTTTTTAAGGATAAAGATTTTAGGCTACGCCTAGTCTTCCAATCTGTCCTTCGTACATATACGAACATAGAATACAAACATGGCAAGGCATGATATTACACATACAGATTTGAACATAAAGGTAACACCTTTGTACATATACAAACATAGAATACAAACATGGCAAGGCATAAAATTACACATACATAATTGAACATAAAGGTAGCAAAGCAGGTATTATGATAAAGACAGGTTGAAATACGAATTTATAGAATGACATACGCACAGGTATAATTGTTAATACTTGTGCGGGCATACATGCGTGTAACCATACACGCACACACCTGCACGTGCGCGCGGCACACGCAAGAATACATGCAAATACGCACATATATATGTTGAAGCACGTATAAAGGAACTATACATTTTAGAACAGGGCAAACTAATGCAGCCTATGGTATGAAACCGGTAGCAATTAGCAATAAAGTGCGGACAATTTAAACATTGATTTTAGCACATTGTTGGAGAATAGTGAACAGAGTGATGTGAATACATGACATCGTAATTAGCAATATAGCGTATCGGGATATATATATAAATTTAAAAAAAAAAAAAAAAAAAAAAAAAAAAAATCAATCATGGAGGGTCGAATGTAAGTGTCTCTCGGAGACTCGTTTTGAAGGTTGAGATAGAGGAGCATAATCTAATGTCGGACTGAAGGGAATTCCATATGGAGGAACCCGAGAAAGTAAAACTTGACTTGAATTTATCTATCCTTGTGTGTGGTAGAATATAGTTACTTGAACCATAGCGATGCGAGGCTTGTGTAAGTAGATTTTTCAGGTATTGTGGAGCTAAGTCATAGTGTACTTTGTACATGAGAATGGCTTTATTATAGCTAAGCTGTGATAGCAGTGGAAGTAGGTTTAACTGGGCTTGTTTTTCTGCTGTACTGAGTTCAGGATCAGGAAGGATTATTTTAGCTCCCCTTTTGTGCATAGAATTGAGTTTTAATAGGTGACAATTAGCAGCAGAGTCCCAGACTACAGATGCGTAATTAATGTGGGAGAGACAGTGGGCATTAAAAAACATCGTGCGTGCGTCTATATCTATGAAGGGTGTAAGATTTTTTAGTAGGAATAAGCTGCGAGCAAGTTTATGCGTCATCTTTTCAATATGGAGTTGCCATTTTAGTTCATCATCTATTATCACTCCCAGGACTCGGTGCTCGCGTACTTGGTCTATGGCATTGTACGGGCAAGATACTTTAATAAATATCCAAACATCCAAAGAAGAGAAATTATAGACACCCCTCACCCCCCCCTCTCTCTCCGCGCGCGCGCACGTGTGTGCCCGTAGGTCATAGAGAGAGAGAGAGAGAGAGGGAGGGAGAGAGAGGGAGATAGAGAGAGAGAGAGAGAGAGAGAGAGAGAGAGAGAGAGAGAGAGAGAGAGAGAGAGAGAGAGAGAGAGAGAGAGAGAGAGAGAGAGAGAGAGAGAGATCGAACTCGAATTCGAACTCGAAATTTTTAATGAGGATAAACTGAGTAAGCAGAAATAGCTTATTTTATCAGGTCCTCTAAAATAATTACATATGTAGTGAACAAATAAATAAATAAATTACAAAACAAACTCAAATGGTTCAAAAGTAAACAATGTAACAATCAAATGTAACAAATCCAAAGAACAAGGACAACATGACATATAAATCAACATTCTCACAATTCCTTTCACACACATAAATCATAGTTAGACAAGCAATCAATTGACAAATTTTACAATATCAGGTAGTAGGAGCATAGCTACAGACATGCGCATTTACTAGAATTATAACATGCACAATAGATAAGTTTAGAAAATGGGAGAAATGAACTGTTATAACCTTTCGAATAAATATTTATTAAAGCATCTTTTAAATGACAGCAATGTGCTTTTAGTTTTTATGCACTCAGGGATTTCATTCCACAACCTTCCACCTGAGTATGTTAACGATGACATAAATAAGTCTGTTCTAGGTCGGGGGAGGAGTATGGTTTCTTTATTCCGCACCTGAGTTACTGGAAACCTTTTACATAAATAAGAAAGTGCGAGTCCATTTAAATTTGTATACATAAATACACCCTTATTAAATTGGCATTTGGAGTGGAAGGGAAGTATGTTAACAATTTTATAATCAGAAATTGTAGTGTTGATGATTTAAGAAGAATTAGTTTAATTGCACGTTTATAAATACTTTCTAAATGTCTTAGACAGTTTTTGCTTGCTTGATCCCAAGAAAGTGAAACATAATTAATGTCAGGCTGAATATATGCATGAAAGAAGAGTTTTCTGGTGTGAATATCAAGAAAGTGCTTGATTCTGTTTAGTTGAAATATTTTTTGGGATAACTTACGAGTGAGAATAGAGGCATGGTACGATCAAGAAAGATTGTTGTCAACCCCCAGACCAAGTATAGTATGCGAGTCCACTTCTTCTATAAACTTGTCATGTACTTTAATTTTTGGTAAATCAGACTTTATGTTCTGTCGCTTTTGTCTTGTGGTAATTAGCATGAGCTTTGATTTTTTAGGATGAAGGGCCATGTGGTTATATTCAGTCCATGTCACTAAGTTGTTCACGTCATTTTGTAGGTTGGTAAGTACTAAGTCAGCAGTCTTGTTCTTGTCGTGCAAAGTAGTATCATCGGCAAAAAGTTCACAGGGACAGGAGATGTATAAAGGTAAATCATTTATATAAATAGTAAAAATAATGGGTCCCAAGACACACCATACTTTACTGATATTAATGAGGATGATTTACAGTCCCGATGGACCAATTGCCGCCTGTTGGATAGAAAAGATGATATGAGACTAACCGATTCTGTTGACAGACCATATAGAGTTAGCTTTCTTTGGGGAAGGTTATGATTAATGGTGTCAAATGCTTTTGCAAAATCTACAAATATAGCCCCTGTGATAAGATCGTTATTTATGTTCATATGACATTGTTCAATGAGGTTAGTAAGTGCTGTGTGGCAGGAATGATTCTTTCTGATGCGAGAGAGAGAGAGAGAGAGAGAGAGAGAGAGAGAGAGAGAGAGAGAGAGAGAGAGAGAGAGAGAGAGAGAGAGAGAGAGAGAGAGAGAGAGAGAGAGAGAGAGAGAGAGAGAGAGAGAGAGAGAGAGAGAGAGAGAGAGAGAGACAAAAAGTGTTCTTTAAGCTTCGGCTTCACGATTGAAGGAACTCAACAAACGAGTAGAGGAGGTTTCTGCAACAATAATCATTAACACAAAATACTCTTTAGAGATTAAAACAAATATGGTATGGAATGTTTTCTAAAAGTTTTTTTAACACTATAAAGTAGTTGTTTATTGTAAAACTTTCTCTATGATTTGATTGTAGGCTCAGCCCCCACAATGAGTGGATCTCACCTGCCATTCTGGACGGCTGGAAGCGGGCACTATGGAAACACGCTGGGTCAGAAGAACAAGGAAGTTGTGTCAGTCAGCGTGGACACGATTGTGTCTTTTCTTGGTTAGTACGGTGCATTTTTTAAAACGCCTTTAGACAGGGACAGGGGGGGGGGGGGGGGGGCATATGTCATGTATTTATCTCCACAGTTACTTTGCTTAGCGTTTTGTTTTAGACTTACCCCTGAACAAATTCTCTTCGTTTATTTTTATTTTTAATTTTTT
>JAGGCT020003827.1:7500-11135 GCA_017654935.2 Phymorhynchus buccinoides
TATTAACTTATAATCTGTTGCTGGTAGCAATAAATTGCTGAACAGTTTTAAAAATAGCTACATTTTGTGCATTTGTTAGACTGTGGTCTCCAAATAGAAGCGTATGGGTATTAATTTTGTTAACATTTAGAGTTAGAATTGTGTTTATTCTCACGTGATGAAAGTTTGTACAGTGTAACAAATAGTGTTCTGCATTTTCTATGGAGTAACCGCACGCGCATTTGGGGTCAGCTAGTAGATGCCTTGTGTACAGATCGTGGTTAATATTGCTTATTCCTAGACGTAATCTGCAGTGGTTAACTTGGTCCTGTCTGGAACCAGTGTAGTAGTAAGAAGGCACACTAACATCAGACAGAGAAAGAAATCGTTTAAATTGGCTGATTGAGTCAGTTACTTTAATGTCATCTGGGAGGTCATTCCACAAACGGGTTGTGCTTGGAAGAAATGAGTGTCTATGTAGTTCAGTTCTTGATCGTGGAACTACTCTGTCTAATAATAATAATAATAATAATTTAATTCATTTTAAAGAGTGACGCCTGTCCCTCGCGAGGCTCCAGGCGCCATTACAAAGATAAAAACCAACAGGTTTAAGAAAGAAGAGAAAGGAGACATACAAGATTAAAACATAAAAAATAACTTTGACATCGTAAGAACAAGATATCATTAGAAAACATTAAAATTAATACATGCGGGGAACATAATATATTATACCCCCAGCCCCTCCACTCTCTCTCCACCCCCTTCCCCTCCCTCACCCCGCGCTGTCTCCCCCCCCTAAAAAACAACAACAAAACACACCCTCCACTCTCTCTCGCGCCTTCTCACTCACACACACAGCTAGAGGCCGGAGTCTATGGTACGGATTTTGATCAGACATTAGTGGTGGAAGGAGATCGAATAAATAATTAGGACATGCATTATTTACCATTTTGTAAAACTGGATTAATTTGTGTCTTTTACGTCTTTCCTTTAATGGACAAAGGCCTGATTCTTCATATAATTTCTGGTGACTGGTTCCCTTCACACCTCCAATAATAATACGAATAGCTTCTAAATGCAGTGTTTCAAGAATGTTTGATTACTTGTCTGTACAATTGTCCCAAACGATATCTACATAATCAAAATGAGGCAGAATGAAGGATTTGTACATTGTTTCTAGGGACTTGCGGGATAATCTGTATTTGTAATGTCTGAGGCATGCTATTAACATATTCACTTTATTGGCTATGAACTGTATATGTTCATCCCATCTACAATTATCCTGAAGAATTACACCTAAATGTTTATGTGATTTTGATGGTTCTAAAATGTGTGTTCTGAATGTTAGGGGTGCAATATGAGTATGATCACGTGTTGAATTGAGTAGTTCTGTCTTAGTTTCGTTAAATGCGATTCTTCCTCCTCCTCCTCCTCCTCCTCCTCTTCAACATCGTCATCATGAGTTTCTTCTTCCTCTTCTTTCCTGTGAGCCTCCTCCTCCTCCTCCTCCTTCTCCTCTTCCTCCTCCTCCTCTTCCTCCTCCTATTCCCCCTCTTCCTCCTCCTCCTCTTCCTCATCTTCCTCCTCCTCTTCCTCCTCCTCCTCCTCCTCCTCCTCCTCCTCTTTCTCCTCCTCCTCTTTCTCCTCCTCATCCTCCTCTTCAACATCGTCATCATGAGTTTCTTCTTCCTCTTCTTTCCTGTGAGCCGCCTCCTCCTCCTCCTCTTCCTCCTCCTCCTCTTCCTCCTCCTCTTCCTCCTCCTCCTCTTCCTCCTCCTCCTCCTCTTCCTCCTCTCCTCATCCTCCTCCTCCTCTTCTCCTCCGCCTCCTCCTTTCCTCCTCCTCCTCCTCTATTCCTCCTCCTCCTCCCTCTTCCTCCTCACTCCTCTTCCTCCTCCTCCTCTTCCTTCCACCTCCTCTTCCTTCTCCTCCTCCCCCTCCTCTTCCTCCTCATCTTCCTCCTTCCCTCTTCCTCCTCCTCCTTTCTTCTGTGAGCCTCCTCCTCCTCTTCCTCCTCTCCTCCTCTCCTCCTCCTACTCTCCTCTTCCTCTTCCTCCCCCTCCTCTTCCTCCTCATCTTCCTCCCTCCTCTTCCTCCTCCTCCTTTCTTCTGTGAGCCTCCTCCTCCTCCTCCTCTTCCTCCTCCTCCTCCTCCCCCTCCTCTTCCTCCTCCTCCTCTTCCTCCCTCTTCCTCCTCTTCCTCCTCCTCCTCTTCCTCCTCCTCCTCTTCCTCCTCCTCCTCCTCCTCCTCCTCCTCCTCCTCCTTCCTCTTCCTCTTCCTCTTCCTCCTCCTCCTCTTCCTCCTTCTTCCTCCTCCTCCTCTTCCTCCTCCTCCTCCTCTTCCTCCTCCTCCTCTTCCTCCTCCTCATCCTCCTCTTCCTCCTCCTCCTCTTCCTCTTCCTCCTCTTCCTCTTCCTCCCCTCCTTTCCTCCTCATCTTCCTCCTCCTCTTCCTCCTCCTCCTTTCTTCTGTGAGCCTCCTCCTCCTCCTCCTCCTCTCCTCCTCCTCCTCCTCTTCCTCCTCCTCCTCCTCTTCCTCCTCCTCCTCTTCCTCTTCCTCCCCCTCCTCTTCCTCCTCATCCTTCCTCCTCCCTCTTCCTCCTCCTCCTTTCTTCTTCCTCCTCCTCCTCCTCTTCCTCCTCCCTCCTCTTCATCCTCCTCCTCTTCCTCCTCCTCTTCCTCCTCCTCCTCTCCTCTCTTCCTCCTCTTCCTCCTCCTCCGTCCTCCTCCTCTCCTCCTCTTCCTCTCTTCCTCCTCTTCCTCCCCCTCCTCTTCTTCTCTTCCTCCCCCTCCTCTTCCTCCTCATCTTCCTCTTCCTCCTCTTCCTCCTCCTCTTCCTCCTCCTCTTCCTCCTCCTCCTTCTTCTGTGAGCCTCCTCCTCCTCCTCCTCTTCCTCCTCCTCCTCCTCCTCCTCCTCCTCCTCTTCCTCTTCCCCCCCTCCTCCTCCTCCTCCTCATCTTCCTCCTCCTCTTCCTCCTCCTCTTCTTCTTCTGTGAGCCTCCTCCTCCTCCTCCTCTTCCTCCTCCTCCTCCTCATCTTCCTCCTCCTCTTCCTCCTCCTCATCTTCCTCCTCCTCCTCCTCCTCCTCCTTTCTTCTGTGAGCCTCCTCCTCCTCCTCCTCATCCTCCTCCTCCTCCTCCTCATTCCTCCTCTCCTCCTCCTCCTCCTCCTCCTCTTGATCTTCTCCCTCCTCCTCCTCCTCCTCCCTCCTCCTCCTCTTCAACATCGTCATCATGAGTTCTTCTTCCTCCTCCTCCTCTTTCCTCCTCCTCCTCCTCCTCCTCCTCTTCCTCTTCCTCTCCTCCTCCTCCTCCTACTACTACAACTCCTCCTCCTCCTCCTCCTCCTCTTTCCTCATCCCTTGTCGGCCCTAGGGTATAGAGGGGGGGCAGCGTATATTTTTTTTTTCGTCTATGTGGTAGCTCTTATTTGTATCTCGTGTCGATCCGTCTCGGTGGCAGATTGAATACGTCTAGGGGGGCGTAGGGAAGTCGGAGAAGAGGGAGAGGCGAGATAAATATAGAGACGTCTTGAAGCGACGTCTGTGCAGGAGAAGGCGATTCAGTAGAAGAGAGTGTGTGGGTACTAAGCGTAGTGTGAAGTGGATTGAGACAAGAGATCACGATCGATTGCTGATATCGGTGCGAGGGGGGGGGGC
>JAGGCT020003828.1:0-5000 GCA_017654935.2 Phymorhynchus buccinoides
AAACATTATGGCTTTGTACTTGTGTTGTGTGTGTGTGTGTGTGGGTGTGCGTGTGGTGTCGTGTCGTGTGTGTGCGTGCGTGCGTGTGCGCGCGCGTGTGTGTGTGTCATGTGCGTGTGCGTGCGTGCGTGCGTGCTTGCGTGCGCGTGCGTGCGTGTGTGTGTGTGTGGTGATGTTGTGCGTGTGGCGTGGCGTCGTGTGCGTGTGTGATGTGTGCGTGCGTGCGGCGCGTGCGTGCGTCGGCGTTGTGCGTGTGTGCGTGTGGTGCGGTGCGTATGCGTGCGTGTGTGTGTGCGGGGTGTGTGTGTGTGTGTGTGTGTTTATGTGGTGTGTGAACAAGCTATGTCGTTATTTTACCAATGTCATAATACCCCTTATTATTGCATTTTAAAAAATAATAAAAAATGCATTTAAACCAATACCTCTTTGCTTCTAAGCTTGCCAAAATTGTTTGGTTCTTTGTTTTCTACACCTGAAAGGTTGTATTTAACGAGCATTTAGCAAGCAAATCCTAGCGCAGCTTGCCTCCGAGTATTATAATTGTGGTGCACATTTGAAGAGGCTTTGTATGCTTGAAATTGTTGCCGGGAATTGTTTGCTAGGCACTTACATAACTGGAGGTGGGTAGGTGGGTAGAAAGTAGAATATGAGTTGAAGAAGAAACACATATTTCCTTTTGCTTCAGAGATTTGAAGAGCACTGTTGTACATAGCCTCATATTTGGTAATTATTTAAAAATCATACAAATCGTAACAAAATTAAAAATGTGTTTAGAAATCTACAAACACATGCACACTTTTCTGTCTATCGCACGACACACCTGTGTGTTCGCGAGAAGGGAATGCCGTTATTGTACACAAAATGATTACACGCCTATCAGTGTGTGGATTGGAATCTCTACCGAAAATGAGTATCTGTACGCGTACACTCACAATTCATGTTCCCCTATCTTAAAAAACACCCAACCAAACCAAACCGAAAACAAAAGCAAACCAACAAACTCAAACAGGGGTTGTAAAATGTAAATTATAATAAATGCCAATCGTTTTAGTGAGCTTAGTATTTCGTATTTTTTGTATTTGGTATATTCTAGTCACAGAGACTTATCTTTGTGAAATTCGGGCTGCTCTCCCCCGGAGAGCGCGTCGCCGCAAGTGCAGCACCTCCTACCCTTTTTGTGGGGGGGGGGGGGGGGGAGGGGGGTGGGGGGGGCCATATTGGGTTTGGTGAGGAGGGGGGGTGTGGGCACACTGGAAAACCTAGCTATCAATTTGGCCATACCAGGCAGCGGGATTTCATCCCTGCTCTTACCGACTTTCAACTGCCGTGGGATAGTTTAGTGTGCGTAAAGCGCACGGGTCAGACTAGCTTTAAGTCCCCATCCGAAGGACTCGACGTTCAGTTCGATTTTCCTGTCCAACTAGAAAGAAAGGGCGAGACCTGGATTCGAACCCGAGTCACTCACACTGACAGTCACGCATTACATTTGTCTGCCACCTTTCTCACAGTGAATGGAAATAGTATAATTATTTTTTTATGATGAACAAAACCCGAACGCCCACGTTGTTGCTGGTAAACAATATTTGTGTAGGCAGAACTATTTCACGAGTTCGAGAATCATGCCTCACATACATTGCCACAATAGGATCGCGTTTGGATTGAGTCGGCCCCTTTAGACGAGAGAGGAAATAAAACATGGATAAGCGGTGGGTTTGGCTATGTGTGGGTAAAACAACAAGTAGGAAGCCAGATTGTTTTTTGGGTTTTTTAAGAGCTTAGAAAGAACGTCTCCAAGATTGGTCTGTGCAGGAATGGCACGACAAAAACAGAAAATACACAAGTGAACGATTTAACGAATATAAAAGTTTTTTGATAAGTGTGTGTCTGGATCTCTTAAGTACCTTTCTGTGTTCCCTTTTCTTACATCAACCAAGGAAATAAATGTTCTTTTTTGTTTATAGTTTTCGTGTGACGTGCTGTTTTATATGGTCTTAATTGATCAATGTTTGTATTCGATTTGTAATTTTATGTATGGCACTAATAAGTATATCAGTATGTGCATTAGTTATGCATGTTGAATCTTTTACTATTTAATACGATGCTGTTAACTGTATGTTTCGTTGTTGTTGTGCAATTCATATATGTTGAACCATTTTATGATTCGTAATACGTTTGTAATACCGTTGTAAAGCGCGATGAGCCCAATGTGGGGTATCGCGCTATATAAGTATCCCCTATTATTATTATTATCATTATTATTATTATATTATTATTATTATTATTTATTTCTGCAAGACATTCCCTAGTTTTTCAAGATATTTTGTTGGAAATTAAGACACTGGCCTTTATTATTAAAAAGCACACACACACCACACACACACACACACACACACACACACACACACACACACACACACAACACACACATACACACACACACACACCACACACACAACACACACACACAACACAAACACAACAAACAAATAGTCGACTACACAGCGGCGCTCCAATGCGTCTTGGAAATCATTCCTCGATCCTTCTTATTACACAGGTTTGGACTCGTTACCCGCTTTCACCTGATACAAGATGAGTGAGGCATCCTATCTTCACCTCAAAGACCGTTATGGCAATGACATCAGTTTCGGAAACTTCGGGGAGTTCTGGTCCCTACCGTGCCCCTACATCACTGACTACAGGGAGCAGGCGACACGTGCACGTCACATGGAGCTGATGGATGGTGACGTCATTCTCGCGTCATTTCCTAGAAGTGGTGAGAACAGCGATAGAGTGGATGCCCAAATGTTGGCCACGTTGAATGTTCTTTTCACAATAGGGCATTAAACGAAATCGGAAAAATGGTTTTGATCTTTTGAATGAGAAAATAAACCCACACATTTAAAAACCCTTTCATCGCCACTGTCACCAATTGGCACCAAAACGATTTAACACCTGTGTTACTGAAAGCCATCAAATGAGGGTCTGGTTTCCAATGACCTTATGCTCTTCATTCTTTGAGGTAAGAATAGGCCCTATTTTATGGGTGTCACAGCGAGGAATCCCCAATATTGCAGACGAAATCTTTTTCTCTACCCAGTTTAAGTTTAATGGACATTTTTTGGCTGAAAAATAGCTGGCGTTGAAAGGATTAAGAATACAATCATTTAGAACATTGTGAATGAGAAAACTAACACACAATGAAAACAAATGCTTGTTAAGCTTCTTATGAGAATGTATGTCTAGATAACCTTTGAATCCAGAAGGCTATGACTGTCTTGAAAGGAGACACACACGGACAACATGAATGGACAACATTTCTTTGGAGTATACGCTTCACGTGGACATGTTGAAAGGCACATAGACACAATTATTAATAGTTAAATTGTACGTTCAAAAGAAACTAATGTTCCTACTTCTGAGTGGTATCGTAGAGAAAAGCAACACATTAAGAAATTGTAAGAGGCAGGTAAATGATGTAAAAAGACTTGAATGGATCGTCGTTTGAATAAGGGTTGATTTTCAGGCACATTCTGGCATCACCAGATGCTTCGCATGCTGATGCAGGAGACTACAGAGTACGTGGGTCATCTGGACAGGGACCATCTAGAGTGGTGTCCGTTTGACAAACTGACCAGGCTTCCGACGTCCCAGCTGTACTGTACCCATACTCCAAGGTGTGTACGACACTTTCTTGGCACACTCATGTCCTACATGGTGATTGATAGATACAGGTTGTGAGAGTTTCGTACAAATGAACAAAATGGACAAACACGACCTGAGAAACGGACACTTAGCATTTATCCATCATAAAAAAAATATTACTCAGAATTCGGAGTGTGGCTGGTCACGTGGCGGGGTAATAAAAAAACCGGTCACACACGTAATGTTTCTCATCCCTAGCTGGTGCGTTTGTACAGCAGTGTTCAAGTGCTTCGGCTGTTGAGATGATCCCTGGAGTCTTTTAGCCAGGGTACGACAACAACAACAACAACAACAACAACAACAACAAACACACAAACATTATCTTAAGTTAATGTAATGATCACAATGTAATGTCTCATATTATCAAACTTACAAACATGAATAATTGCATATAGTCCACAGCGGTTCACAGGCTTCCAACGTATTAAAAAAACATTATAAAAAATATTATTATGCATTAATGGCAAAGTAACGTACCATATTCTAAAACTTACAACAATGATTTGCAATACAATTAAAGATCTTTTTGGTTTATTTGTAAAATGAGTCGTTAGGGAAACTTTCGTTTCTAGATCTGTCCAAGTCAACTTGGAAAGAAAAAACAACAAACACCACCAACAACAGTTCTTTCATATATTTTGTTCAATGAATGAATGCATGGTTGCTTGAACTTAATGTTTACGACAACCGTACCAGAACCTCATGTTCCTAAGGGCAGACTGCCACGAGAATGTGAAACGTTACATCATCATCATTATTAACTTAATGTTGAATCTGACAGATTCAGACTTCTGCCCAAGCAGTTGAAGGAGAAGGATGTCAAAGTGATCTATTGCTACCGCAACCCCAAGGACTGCTGGGTGTCTCTGTACAACTTCACACACTCCACCAGACTGATCCCAGCCTACGAAGGCACCTGGGACCAGTTCTTCGACCTCATGGTGGACTGTGGATGTGAGTGGGGATAGTGGTTCCGTTAGAAACTGACACCCAAGGCTATAGTCATTTCGGCCCAAGTGAAAACGGGCCGAAGTGCGTGGCAACCGAGTAAAGTAATGTGAAGTGATGATTTCTGTGTTATGCTTTTTTGGGTTAGTGAGAGAGTAAAGTAATGTGAAGTGATGATTTATGTGTTATGTATGTTTTGTAGTGAGAGAGCAAAGTAATGTGAAGTGATGATTTCTGTATTATGTTTCTTTTTTTTTGTAGTGAGAGTAAAGTAATGTGAAGTGATGATTTCTGTGTTATGCATTTTTTGTAGTGAGAGAGTAAAGTAATGTGAAGTGTGTTATGCATTT
>JAGGCT020000382.1:5000-16525 GCA_017654935.2 Phymorhynchus buccinoides
GGTTTATATGCAGCCACAAAGCGAGAAGTGCTTGATGTTTTCATGGAAATTTGTCTGTTTGTTCCTGGACGACTATGTGGCTATGTACCTGACTAGCGTTTGAACGGAGAGACCTAGTGCCTGCAAACGTTGCATGCTGATAGGTAGTTAGGATATCCTGATCAAGGTCACAAATGCATGCTAGTTATTGGTCAACAATTAGGATCACTGCACGAAAATGCTGCTCGCGCGGCTGCTTCATTTGGCGTTTTCACGCTCTAGCTCTCAATGAAACTGTTTGAAACAATTAGGATCACCTTGACCTTGCCTTGCCTTGCATACGGCTTGCAGTGAGGTTATCCGTTATTCAGTACTACCTCTTGGAGTGTTGCCACACTCTTGGAGTGGTTGCACCGAACATTCTGGAAACCCCGGAAACATTTCGTGAGGATGCTGCTCTGCTGGACCAGACATCAATGGCTGATGCTCTGTTTACCAATGACTCTCGATTCACGTTGTCCCCGATTCAACGTTCATTTGACAAAGTCCTGGAGAGAATTCTGTGGACATTCTGCCTGTTACGTGTTCAAGAACATAAACGGTATGGGGTGGGGATCTGTCATGATTTGGGGGGTAGGGACTCATCTTGATGACAGGATCCCTCCTCATCTCCTCATCTTGTCGAGGGGCAGTTCGCCATCACCCATGCACACATGACATATGCAAATTTCCCACAGCAACACCTCGTTCCTTGGGCCCAGGTTCCATTCTGGGGTTCACAACTCCTCTCAGCGCCTGAACAGTTTGTTTGCTGAATCTGGCGCCACTTGGGTGCACAGGGTCATGTCTATATGTCCACGTGTCCACGTGTTAATGTGTCCACGTGTCTATATGTTCGCGTGTCTATATGTCCACGTGTCTATGTATTCACGTGTTTATATGTGGGGTGGTTGGTCAAATGTTTCAACCTGTTAAAATCGCCGCGTAAGAACAAAAAATGATATGGATCTGTTGTACAAAGATGTATTTAGAATATTTAAAAACTATTCCCATATTTTCTCGCGTTAAAATCTATGATAAACTTTTCAAGTGCCCCTTACATGTATCATCGTCTTGTACATTGACGTACACTATTGACGTCTATCGCTTCATGTCACTGTACATCGCCAAATGTTGTGCACTGCTATGTATTGGCAAATTATGTATATCATCTATAATATAATACGCTAAGGCCCGAAGTGTAAAAGAGCGTACAAACTCGGATACCGCGTAAATGTCGGACTTTTGCTTGCCATACAGTTCCAGAAGAACGCGTTGGGACGCCATTCCGCTATGTCTGGTTCAAAATTTTGCTTTTGAAAGTTGATGTTGAAGGCAAAATGCATGAAATTTTGTGTCGTCTGCGTCGCCCGAGCTGTGTCGGAAATGGCCGAATCTACCTTGGAAAACACGAAGAATGCTGAACCTGTGTTTCGTAACTTCCGCTTTTCCCCCCACTCTCTATGGTGTAGTTAGTCTCTCCTCAAGGTCTCAAATGAAGGTCATTCTCTCAAGAATTAGGATCACTCTCTCTCTCCTATCTCTCTCACATGTCTCTCTCTCTCTGATGGGTAGTTAGTGTCTGTCTGTCTGTCTCTCTCTCTGAAGGTTATTGGTCTCTCTCTTATCTCACTGGAGCCAAAATGCTGCCTCTCAGCTGCTTCTCTCTCTCTCTCACGCTCTAGATCTCTGAAACTCTCTCTCTCTCTCTCTCTCTCTCTCTCTCTCCATTCTACAACAAAGGTAAGTTGGAGAGTAGTTCAAGATGGCGACTGGATGAAACGTTTTGTGTGTGTTCCCACTTTTTTCGTTGTAAACGGACATTGTTGTGGATTAGTGGACTCTACAATGTGACAACAAAGCAAGTGACAATATTGTGGAACAGTATTCGATGGTAACTTGTTGAAAAATTGTGTGTAGTACGTGTATTCTGGTTTGAGACGTGCATCATCAAGTCGATTTTATACACAGGCGGTTTGTGTTTTCTCGACATGTTGGATAGCGGATTCTTACAGTGGTTCCAACTGAAAATAATACATAGATGCTTAGGTACAAATGTGATTTTGAAAAAGATTGGAGTGGCAAATAATGATAAATGTAGTTTTTGCATTCAATGTAAAGACAGTATCAAACACATAATTATTTTGGAAGTGTCGTCAAACGCAAGTTTTCTGGAATGCCCTCACTCAGTTTATGAGAGACAAATGTATGAATGCAGTAAATGTGCGAATAACACAGACATTCGTTTGGTTTGGAAACGATACTAATATTAAGAGCGATTCAGTTTTCAGTTTTAAAGCACTTTTTGCAAAGTATTACCTATACTCTTGTCGACTACAAAAGTGCATCCCGAATGTAAATGTATTTCTGATTAAGCTGAAGACTCGTTATAAAATTGAGGAGTACATTGTGCATGTTCAGTTGAAACGTGTAGAATTCTCTGCTAAGTGGCTAGTTTACAAACCTTTGCTTGATCTCATGTGAACATTTCAAAATAATTCGAGTGAACATTTCAAGATATTTTAAACTTTATTTTTGACTGAATCCATTTGTCTGCATTCAACAAAGGATGGAAACAGTGATTAGCCCACATATTTACCCTTCTTTTCAGGGTCCGATAGTTTGCTTGTTTTTCTATTTATGCATTCAAAGCTCGTGTATGGTTTGTGCTATGCAGAATTAACTTTGTATTACAGTCTCTAGTACTGAACTGAATTACAGCCAGCCACCCTCTCTCTCTCTCTCTCTCTCTCTCTCTCTCTCTCTCTCTCTCTCTCTCTCTCTCTCTCTCTCTCTCTCTCTCTCTCTCTCTCTCTCTCTCTCTCTCTCTCTTCCTCCCTCTCTTCCTCTCTATGTCTCTCTTACATCCACTTCATTGTGTTTTCTTTTTCCTTCTCGTTGTCAGCCATGGACAGTATAATTGTTATGATATTATTCATACACATGTTTATTTTATGTTTTGAGTAGGTAATTTATGCTTTAATATTGTATTGATTGATATTGTATACATTGTATATGTAAGTATAATTTTGTTGTTGTGTTGCTTTTCTTTTAATTTTCTATACATAAAATGCAATGTACAAAAAAGGTTAAATAAAAATGAAGAAATGGTTTCATCCCAGCTTCCATTTCCCTACTAAACAACTGAATGTGGTTCTGAGCGAATGTCAAGTGTGTCTAATATAAGCGATTGAGGTGAATGGTACGGAAAGTGTATAATCTCTCTCTCTCTCTCTCTCTCTCTCTCTCTCTCTCTCTCTCTCTCTCTCTCTCTCTCTCTCTCTCTCTCTCTGTCTCTCTCTCTCTCTCTCTCTCTCTCTCTCTCTCTCTCTCTCTCTCTCTCTCTCTCTCTCTCTCTCTCTCTCTCTCTCTCTCTCTCTCTCTCTCTCTCTCTCTCTCTCTCTCTCTCTCTCCCTCTCTCTCTCTCTCTCTCTCTCTCTCTCTCTCTCTCTCTCTCTCTCGCTCGCTCGCTCGCTCGCTCTCTCTCTGTGTCTCTCTCTCTCTCTCTCTCTCTCTCTCTCTCTCTCTCTCTCTCTCTCTCTCTCTCTCTCTCTCCCTCACTCTCTCTCTCTCTCTCTCTCTCTCTCTCTCTCTCTCTCTCTCTCTCTCTCTCTCTCTCTCTTCCCCCTCTCTATCTCTCTCTTCCCCTCTCTCTGTCTTTCTCTATGGTGAGTGTGTGCATACTGGATGGGGTGGTGGAGGAATGTGTTTTCGCATGTTTCCATTGTTGGTAGTTTTAATATTGATTTTTGTTTATAATTGGAAAATGCATTTTATGCCATGTGTATGACTTTGATGACACTCCCATGCACGAAGAAAATGAAGAGTTAGATATTGATGAAAATGATCAGCCTTTATTTAATGATCCGATAACTAGACAAGAAGTGATAAATGGCATTAAACATCTGAAAAATAATAAAAGCGCTGGTCCTGACAAACTTGTGAGTGAAATGTTTAAACACTCGAACACGACAATAGTTGATTTTCTATTTGACCTATTTAATACAATATTTAACAGTGGAACCTTTCCCCAGGAATGGTGTAAGTCGATAATAGTACCATTACATAAAAAGGGAGACACCAATCAGCCCGATAATTATAGGGGAATTTCTCTAACAAATATTATTAGCAACATCTACACCTACATTCTGAATAAAAGACTAACCAAATGGACAGAAAAGGAAGAACAAATAATAGAAGAGCAAACAGACTTCAGGAAAGGCTATAGCACGATCGATCACATCTTCACATTATATGCATTAGTTCAAAAGTACTTACTCCAGATTCAGTGAATAGGAACATACTTTGGGATACTCAATTTAAAGATCGAATGACTTGCATATCTAAACAAAATTTGCATTCCACATGGAAGAAAGTCCAAAATGTGAATGGTTTCTCTCGTTCAAAAGTAACCTTGAAGTTGAGAAGTATATAACAGCTGTTACAGATAGATGGCAACGAAGTGTACTTGCAAGATTTCGAACCAGAACATTAGGCCTAAATGGTAGCAACAAATGTTTTTTGCATAATACAAATGTAGATTATGTTTGTCCTGTTTGTAAATCCAATGTTAAGGAAGATGAGCATCACTTTTTATTTCAATGTGAAGGTCATAAACACATTCGTGATAAATGTATTATTTTTAGTGACCCTGTAACACAAAGGCGTAGCATGGTGAGTGTTGTAACGCTAGAAAACGAGCTATTAATTAATTCGCTAGCAAAATATGTTGCTGAATCATATAAACTTAGATCACATTCATTCTCAGTTTGATTCCCTATTACAAACTGGCTTATGTAGTGCCCGCTGGTCATTATGCATAAGACGATAATGACTTTAGTTTAATGAAAATATGCGCGCTGAGTATATATTTTGTACTAGTATTTTATCTTTTTCATACTCACATTGAGATTGTGTGTGAATTAATGTGATTATTTGTACTGATATTTTTTGTTTGGCAAGAGATGACGTATACAAAGTAAACAAGACAGGACCATGCACATGCCCCTGAGGGACTCCACAAGAAAGCCTAACCCGTTCAGACTGACGATCATTGAGCAGAACTGACTGAAAACGATAAGAGAGGCAAGAGGAAAACCAAGAAAGAGCAGCATTTAATCCCAAAAGTATGTTCAAGACTAGACAGAAGAATGGTATCAAAGGCAACAGAAAGAGCAAGAAGCGTCAGAAGAGAGATCTGACTAGCGTCAGAAGCAAGTAAGAGGTCATAGACGATTTGAACAAGGGCTGTTTCAGTACTGTGGTTGGCTCTATAGGTGGACTGATAATGATGATGAAGGTTGTTTGAGGACAGATGGTCGTTAAGTTGTTTCAGAACAGTCTTCTTTAGGAGTTTGGAGAGAAAAGGGAGGTTAGATACAGGTCTATATTTTTTTCAGATTATTGGGATCCAGAATGTTCTTCTTGAGAAGGGGCCTTACAAGAGCGGTTTTGAAAGCAGAAGGAAACACACCTGAAACTGAAGAATAATTGATGATGGTGGTGATTGATGACAGAAGGTGTTGATACACTTGTGAGAAAAGAGAGGCCGGGATGGGGTCAAGATCACAGGATTTGAAATGCATTTCTTTCAGAGTAGAAAGAACTTCGGTCTCAGACACCGGCTTGAAAGAGAGAAGAGGGACACCAGTGAACGATGGGTCTGGAATAGTTAAGGCATAGAGCCGAGGTTTGATCGTAGATCAAGAATCTTAATGGAGAAGAAGGAGGAAAAGGCTTCTGGCAGTTTGTCAGGGCTGATATTTGATGGCAGAGGACTTGATTTCTTAGTGCCTAGGAGATCAGACATGGTGGAAAACAGGACCTTTGTTGTGTTGGCTTCAAGAATTGAGATGATAAATAGTATGTTTTTGCCTTGGCCAGAAGAAGAGTGAAGATGTTGCGGAAAACCTAATATCTGACGATGGATTTCTAATTTTGAGGCCCGCCACTGATGCTCAGCCTTACGACTATTGCGTTTACTTACCCTAAGTTCTGGGTCGAGTTTCTCTAGACGATGGTTGTCGCGTGCATAACTGTTACGCCAAAAGGGGTATAAGAAATGCTTTAGAAAACGTTGGAGGAAACATATTACAAGCTCTTGTCTGATTGATCAAACAAAAGTATTATTTTAGCCAAACTTTAATGGATCAATCAACAGCAAGAAATGTATTCACCCCATGCAAGTCACGTGATAGTTCGCCAAGAAATACTTTGGGTGTAGCCACAAAATGTTTGCAGCAAACGTCAGCAAAAGAGGTGTTTCTTAGCACCGTTTTTGCCCATTTGCGCTCACGCTACGTAACGTTGGCCCTTGTGTGTACCAGGGAGCGCATAGACGATCGGGTACAACACGAGTGGACGGGGTAGCGTGTTTATCAAGCAAGTTACTCATGGTAGAATTGGAAGTCGAGGCAGTATCGTCGGAAATGCTCACGTTAGAAAGGGGTTATGTTGCCTCTGAATTGAAAGCAGACCTGTTTACTCTATTCTTTTTTAGTACTACTCATTTTCAGTGAGCATTATTTGATGGTTTAATGAATTAAACTACACATTTTGCACCAAAACTACTCATTACAGCTATCCAGACCGCTCAAGACTTGTGTAGGGGGTAAACATGTCTGTGAAAGTATCGATACCTATAGACTTGAGATTGCGGCGTGCAACCGTACGTTCATTTCTGTGAGTTTTGGACATATTCAGAAAGGCGAGGACGGCAAACTGGTCCGGAATCACGCGCAATAAGCCTGTCAATGATATGGCCCTTGTTGTGTGCACACACACCACTTACGTTCACGCACGCACGCACACACGCGCACACACACGCACACACACACACACACACACACACACACACACACACACACACACACACACACGCACACACACACACACACGGATGCACGGATGCACGGATGCACGCACGCACGTGTTTCCAACCCCAATGTGTCTGTCTGTCTCACACGTAAACACTTCACTTAAGACCATTAAGGGTCTAACGAATAAAGCAAGCAGAGTTGCAGAGTGAATGGTGGTTGGTTGATGGTTCGTCCAACATGTGCTCTGTGTAGCTGAGCGAACGTTAAGCCCACCTTTCATTCAACAAAAGTCAAATAAAACCTAATTCAAGTTTATTATTAAAAAAAATTAAAGCAGGTTAATTAGGTATCTGCTCTCACTGGAGCTACAATATCAAAGTGATGAATTCAACGAAGATAAGTCAAGCAAATCAACGGTCACAAGAGAAACAAAATATTAACAATAATTATATTGCTTCTTTTAATTCCACAAGGACCATCAAGCTTTAAATGTCGTTATTTGTTTAGCCAGTCAGACCACCACAAGTAACCAAACATAATGTAGCACAGTCAAAGTAGTCACTAAAGAATAAAAACAAAAAGGAAGAAAAGAAAAGTGATGCCCGTATTTGTCACAAGCTTTTACAAGCTTCCTTGTTCACCTGTCGTAAATCAGAGAGCTCGTAAATTAAAGGGTAAACTGCAACGAAAACAACACCACTACATCAATCAGTCAGAAGTATCTGACAACTGTACGTGTGATCTGTCTCTCTCTCTCTCTCTCTCTCTCTCTCTCTCTCTCTCTCTCTCTCTCTCTCTCTCTCTCTCTCTCTCTCTCTCTCTCTCTCTCTCTCTCTCTCTCTCTCTCTCTCGTCTCTCTCTCCCTCTCTCTCTCTCTCTCTCTCTCTCTCTCTCTCTCTCTCTCTCTCCCTCTCTCTCTCTCTCTCTCCTCTCTCTTCTCTCTCTCTCTCTCTCTCTCTCTCTCTCTCTCTCTCTCTCTCTCTCTCTCTCTCGACATACCCCTGTTAACCACTTATGAGGTTTATACATCACTTAATCAACTGAAGCAAACCAGTACCACTGGACTTGATGGCATTGACGGTAAAATCTTAAAACTTGCATCCCCTGTCATTTCGGAAACGTTAACTTATGTTTATAATTTATGTATATCAAAAAGTCAATTTCCTAAGGCATTTAAAGTTGCTAAAGTGACTCCTATATTTAAATGAGGGGGTCGTTCTGATCCATCCAACTACAGACCAATTTCAATTGTGTCTATATTATGCAAACCTTTAGAAAATCATATAAAAAAAACCACATTCTTGGCCACTTTGATCGATTTAAACTATTTCACCCATGCCAGTCTGGTTTTAGACCTAAACACTCATGCCATACAGCTCTCACTTCTCTCGTTGACAAATGGCTCTCAAATATAAACAACAACGAATTGACCGGCGTCCTTATTGTAGATTTTGCCAAGGCTTTCGATCTAATAGATCACTCACTCCTTCTCAGAAAACTTAAAATGTATGGTCTATCTAATGATACAATAAAACTAATGTCATCATTTTTAGTTGATAGAAAACAGGTAGTGAATACGAACGGATCTGTCTCATCCTGTCCCATAACTGTTTACTATATACATAAACGACATACCACTAATCCTGAGTTCCCTGAGTGCATTATTCGCTGACGACACTACATTACACACCAGTCACACTCGTTATGACCAAGTTTTGCATACTTTACAAACTAGTGCTGATGAACTTGTTAAATGGTCTGAATTTAATCACATGAGTTTGCATCCCCAAAAGACAAAATTTATGCTCATAACAACGAGACAAAAGCGTCAAAACCTCAATTCAAATTTACAGTCTCTTCAAATTAATGGCAATAACATTGAACAAGTAGATAGCCACAAAGTTCTGGGAGTTGTAATTGACAACAATCTTTCGTGGTCTGAGCATGTTTCAATGATTTGCAAATCCCTATCTAAAAAGGTATACCAGTTGTCCAAAATCAAACATTTTCTTGACTTACATACTCGTAAAATATTTTTCCATTCTTTCATTGAGTCTCACATAAGCTATGCTTCCACCATCTGGGATGGGGCTAGTGCCAACATATTAAGACCTCTGTCTAGTCTTTATAGACGAGCTCTAAAATTGGTACTTTTAAAATCATCTAAGCTAACAATTTCCGACTACATAAAATTAGATATTTTACCATTTCATTTAAAATTAAAACACAACAAGGCTGTTTTTATGTTTAAAATTCTATCGGGACGTGCACCTTCACTGTCAGATGAATTTGTTACAAATGATCGACGCCATACTCATAAAATAATGTTGCCCTTACCAAAACTTGACATATTCAAAACCAGTTTAATGTATTCAGGTGGTGCTCTTTGGAATTCAATCTTAAGTAACGATAACGTTGGCACTAGTCTCAATTCTTTCAAACAAATCTATCACAAGCATCTAATGACAGACTTTGTGAATTCCAGTTAAAAATACTATGTCAATTTTTATCTTACATTGGATTGATATTGCTAAGTGATTGTGTTTTCATTTGTTTTGTGAAGTGTGTGAGTGCATGCGTGTGTGTGCATGTGTGTGCATATGTGTATATGTGTGTGTGTGTATGTATATATATATATATATATATATATATATGTGTGTGTGTGTGTGTTGTGTGTGTGTGTGTGTGTGTGTGTGTGTGTGTGTGTGTGTGTGTCTGTCTGTCTGTCTGTCTGTCTGTCTGTCTGTCTGTCTGTCTGTCTGTGTATGTGTGTGTATGTATGGGTGTGTGCTGATAATTTGTAATTATTCATGTGTTGTGTCTTCATATATGGATAACTTTGTTATTTTGTATTTTTTCATTTTTTTCTTGACATTAATTATTTTCTTAACTGTTGGCAAGATGAAAAGAAGTGTGTTTAATATGCTTATTCTTTTCCAACAATAAAAAAGATTCGTTCGTTCGTTCGTTCGTTCGTTCGTTCTCTCTCTCTCTCTCTCTCTCTCTCTCTCTCTCTCTCTCTCTCTCTCTCTCTCTCTCTCTCTCTCTCTCTCTCTCTCTCTCTCTCTCTCTCTCTCTCTCTCCTCTCTCTCTCTCTCTCTCTCTCTCTCTCTCTGTCTCTGTGTGTGTGTGTGTGTTGTGTGTGTGTGTGTGTGTGTGTGTGTGTGCAAAAACAACATCTTTTTCTGGTTTTGTTTGGTTTGGTTTGTTCAGTATTTAGGCTTTAGTAGCTCTTCTCAAGGACGAGAATTCACTCTCACAGTACTTTCTATCTATAGACCATCTTGCCTCCTGGTTCAACTCCAGTTGTCTTGAACTCAATGTCAAAAAGACCAAAGAGCTGTGTTTTGGAGAGAGTCGGGTGCAGGATGCCTCCTTGGTAAGGCCAGCCAAACTTAAGGGTGAAAAAGTGGAGCAGGTCGATACTTTTAAAATACCTTGGTGTTATTTTAGACAAGAAGCTTAGTTTTAACAGCCATGTTGATAGTGTTTGCAAATAAGCCAATCAAAAACTTTTTCTTCTTAGGAAGCTGAAATATGTTCAAGTGAACAACGATATCTTAGAATCAGTGTACATATCATTAGTTGAAAGCATCCTCACCTTCAGTATGTCTGCTTGGTATGGAAATGTCACAGTCAAGTGCAAACCACAACTGACCCGTATAGTCAAACAAGCCTCTAAAATAATTCGCAAAGAACAGAAACAACTCTCTAATCTTCACATAGAGTTCACAAGACGTAAGGCAGGCAAAATCCTCCGGGATCCCACACCCCCCCTTCATGATTCTTTCCAAATACTTCCTTCAGGGCGACGCCTTCGTGCGCCCCTGGCAAAAAAGAACCAACACAAGCACTCCTTTATTCCATCCGCAATTGCCATCCTGAACAACTCCAACACTGCTCTCAAAACTTCTAATTCTGTTCTGGTGAGGTTCACTCTCAGAGTTTCAGAAACACTTAACATGTTGTGTTTGATGTTCTTAATATTGCTGACATCACAGACTCGGTATGTATAATCTTAATGTGATACTCTTAATATGTTAGTTACTTATATTATAGACCATTATGTCCTAACTAGTCTTTGATTTTATAATTAATCTTGGATTTGATTATTAATATTGGTTGGAGTAACTTGCTGCTGGATAGTACTGGTATTCCAGCTGAAGTCGGACATGCTGGGCCAAATTAGTTTCTTACTTAGGCGCATAACGGCAGCATGACGCATCTGCGCTCATAATGAACAGGAAACTAGCTTATACGTTGCTATTGTATAATTATTATTCTTCGATCGCTCAGACAGTTTCCTGTTTCATTATGAGCGCAGATGCGTCATGCTGCCGTTTATGCGCCTAAGTAAGAAATAATTAGGCCCAGCATGTCCGACTTCAGCTGGAAGAAATCTTTTTGAAAGTGTTTCTTGAAAAAAGGCAGGAGAATGGACCAGGTAAGGCAGAAAGATAGTAGATGACAGCAAGCAAAGGAAAAAGGCAGAGTCAAAGAGAGTGACAGATTAGAGGAAGTACAAGCACAAAACTTCCAGAAGGTGGTGGAACTATTTATACAAAAGACCCCCCCGGTATCCCCATGGGGGGAGCTATTGTATAATTAGTCTGCTTGTTGACGTTTTCTAGTACGTCAATATGAAGTTTGATATGTTCTATCCTGCCTATTGGCCACTGCAATGAACAC
>JAGGCT020003829.1:5000-11114 GCA_017654935.2 Phymorhynchus buccinoides
CTCCTAAACCCGACCCTACCCTCACCACCCCACACTTACCTCACCACACCACCCTACTCTCCACCATCCCGCTCTACCCTCCACCACCCCCACTACCCTCCACCACCGACCCTACAACTCCACCACCGCCACCCTACGCTCCACCATCCCACTCTAACCCTCCGCCGCCCCCCACTATACCTCCACCACCCCCCTACACTCCACCACCCCACCCTACTCTCCACCACCCACCCTAACCCTCCACCACCCCCGCCTACTTCCACCACCCCCCCTAACCCTCCGCCCCCCCATTACCCTCCACCTCACACAACTGTTGCCCTAGCCCTCTCACCCCTCCACTACCCTCTCACCCCCCCACCCACACTACCCTCCACCACCCCACCCTGACTCTCCACACACCGCCCACCCTCCACCACCCCACCCTACCCTCCACCACCCATCCCACACTAACCCTCGCACCACCCCACCCCCTACCCTCCACTACCCCCCCCCACTACCCCCAACACCCCACCCTAACCTCCACCACCCCCACCCTACCCTCCACCACCCCACCCACCCTCCACCCCCACGCCTACTCTCCACCATCCCACCCTTAAAAACCCTCCACCCCCACCACCCTACCCTCCACCACCCCACACACCCTCCACCCCCCCACACTACCCTCCACACCCCCCCTGCCCTCCACCACCCACCCTACTCTCCACCATCCCCCCTACCCTCCACCACCCGCCTACCCTCCACCAACCACCCTCCCTCCCACCACCCCGCCCTACCCTCCACCCCCCAACCCTATAACCCTCCCACCCCCCCACCCTACCCTCACCAACCCACCCTACCCTCCACCACAGCGCCCTACCCTCCACCCCACACCCTCCCTCCACCCCCCGACCTACCTCCACCCCCCCACCTACCCTCCCACCCCACCCTACCCTCCACCACCCACCCTACCCTCCACCTACACCGCCTATACCCTCCCCACCCACCCTACCCTCCACCACCCACCCTAACTCCATCACCCCGCCCTACCCTCCACCCCCCCGCCCTAACTCTCCACCATCCACCCTACCCTCACACCACCCCCACCCCACCCTCCACCCACCCGCCCTACCCTCCACCACCACGGGCCCTACCCTCCACCACCCCCCCGCCCTACCTCAACGACACGACCCTACCCTCCATCACCCCGCCCTACCCTCACCACCCGCCCTACTATCCACCATCCCACCCTACCCCCACCACCCCACCCACCCCCACCACCCGACCCTTACCTCCACCACCCGGCCTACACTCCACACCATACCCTCCACCCACCCCACCCTACCCTCCACCACCCGCCCTACCCTCACCACCCTGTAATCTGTGGGTCATTTGCATGCTGTCAGAACTGTCCAGGAGGCGATTTGATAGGTGCGCCTAGATTTCTCCACCCCCCTCTCTCTCTCGCGTTCGACTCTCTGTCTCCGTCTGTCTGTCCGTCCGTCTGTCTGTTTTTCTGCCTGTGTCTGTCTGTCTCTGTCTCTGCTGGTCTGTCTGATCCGTCACGTCCTCTCTCTTCCCACCCCAGGCTTTTTGAAAATGTGACTTACGGGCTGCTGCGGACCATATTATTGGAAATGGCACCAAACGGTATGCCATGGTAGAAATACATCGCCCAGATAGTAAAACCATAAAGTTTTTGGACGATAGCTGTGAGGTGGTGGAAAAAGAGAGAGATAGAGAGAGAGAGAGAGAGAGAGAGAGAGAGAGAAGAGAGAGAGAAGAGATAAGAGAGAGAGACGACAGAGAGAGACCGACAGAAGGAGACAGAGACACAGAGAAAAAGAGAGAGAGACAGAGAGAGACAGAGGGACAAAGAGAAGACCAGAGGCAGACAGAGACACAGACAGACAGAGAGAGAGAGAGAGCAGAGAGAGAGAGAGACGAGAGAGAGAAGAGAGAGAAAGAGCGAGACGCTGAGAGAGAGAGAGAGAGACTGAGAGAGAGAGATAGGGGAGGAGACAGAGAGAGATAGAGACAAAGAGAGCGAGAGCTTCAAAGTGCATATGTTAATTATGTTCGATAATGAAGGCATCAGGGCTACAGGGGGATTATGGTCGATAATTCACACATTCTCCTTTGATCGCCTTCATTAGGAGATCGCTCGTGTCTTGAGGAATGCTCCGCTTAAAACTCCTAATGGATCTTCTGCCATCTTCAAAGGGAGCATGTTGGTAGGTCATCGTATCTCACTAGAGCGAGAGAAGAGAGGAACTACCAGGGCGAGAGAAGAGATAGGGAGGGGAGGAAGACAGAGAGAAGGAGAGAGGATGAGGAGAGAGAGACGAAGAGAAGAGAGAGAGAGTGAAGAGAGAGTGAGACAGACAGAGAGAGAGAAATAGAGTGAGAAGAGAGAGATATGAGAGTGAGAGAGGAGAGAGAGAGAAGATGAGAGAGAGGAGAAGTGAGAGAGAGAGAGAGAGAGAGGAGAGACGTGAGAGAGAGAGAGAGGAGAGAGGATAGAGAGAGATAGCGAGAGAGAGAGCGAGAGAGACGAGACGAGATAGATAGGAGAGGAGATATAGATAACGAACGAACCCATTTAATGAAATTAGACCCGTTTGCTCATGTCATAATGGAACAGGAAGAGGGTTAGTTTGGTTAGGGTTAGGGTTAGTTTGGCAAACCCACTGAAACGGACATATATAAGACGGGGTTAGGGTTAGTTTGGTTAGGGTTAGGGTTAGTTTGGTAAACCCACTGAAACGGACATATATAAGACGGGGTTAGGGTTAGTTTGGTTAGGGTTAGGGTTAGTTTGGTAAACCCACTGAAACGGACATATATAAGATGGTGTTAGGGTTAGGGTTAGGGTTATGGTTAGGGATAGGGTTAAGGTTAGTTGGTATAAACCATGTGAAACGGACAGCAGTATAAGATGGTGTTAGGGTTTAGGGTTTGGTTGGTTTAGGGTTAGCCACAATTGGTGACTCACACGAGGGGAGCACACAGACACGGGGGGGGGACACACGTAGACACAATTGGTGACTCACACAGGGGGGACACACATACACACGTAGACACAATTGGTGACTTCACACAGTGGGGGACACTACAGACACGGGGAACACACGTAGAACACAAACGGGTGGACTCACCACTAGTGGGGGGGGTGGGGACACACAGACACTGGGGACACAAAGGGACACGGGGACACATTGCTGGGTAAACCTTACCCAAGAACCGTCTCGAGTAATGTCGTATAAAGACAGAATGATTATTTTTTTATTGCAAAAATAAATAACGTTGTAATATGATGAGTGATATGTGAGACTTTCCTCAGACAATTTTGTTTTATGGTTTATAGATTACTAAAGTGATCAATAGACCAAAATGTAATTGATAATTAAAGTGGTGACTCAACATCAAGAATAGCTGAGACAGTCTGGCGCTCTCAATGTTTCTTCAGTCTCCGCATCATACTTCGTTAGTTTATACATTAGTGTATGTGTGCCAGTGTTTTAGTCTTGCTCTGAAGACTCACTAACCTAAGCACTGGCTTAAGTCGGCTAACGAGCTGTCTCTCTGATGCTGGCATTGTCACTCGCCCTTCTTCACAAGTCTCGGTATGTAAATCTGGACAACTGACATGTTGCTGGAACACTGGAATCAGACAGGGGGCATCTCGTTATTATTCATGGCATAACAGCTAGAGCCAGTCCCTTCTCAGGGAGGACGTGTTAGCTATGTTAAGTATGATGCATTGAATATTAAACGGTGACAGACACAGACAAAAATAAACAACCTGACCGATACGTTTTGATACCAAGAAATAAACAACAACATGACCGATACGTTTTGATACCAAGAAATAAACAACATGACCGATACGTTTTGATACCAAGAAATAAACAACATGACCGATACGTTTTGATACCAAGAAATAAACAACAACATGACCGATACGTTTTGATACCAAGAAATAAACAACAACATGACCGATACGTTTTGATACCAAGAAATAAACAACAACATGACCGATACGTTTTGATACCAAGAAATAAAAAAAAAAAAAAAAACAAAAAAAAAAAAAACCCAAAAAACACACAAACATGACCGATACGTTTTGATACCAAGAAATAAACAACAACATGACCGATACGTTTTGATACCAAAAAATAAACAACAACCTGACCAATACGTTTTGATACCAGATTGAATGTCTTGGTAGAGGTCAAATGTGTGCTAGGACAAGAAGCGCCTCTGAATTTAAATATCTCTCTGTCTCTGTCTATCTCTCTCCGTCTCTCTTTCCCTGTGACTGTCTGTCTGTCTGCCTGCCTGCTGTGTCTGTCTGGTCTCTCTCTCTCTCTCTTAGGAACGACTCTCTCTCTCTTTCTCTCTCTCTCTGTCTCTCTTTCTCTCTCTCTCTCTCTCTCTCTCTCTCTCATGCTTTCTCTCTCTCTCTCTCTCTCTCTACTCTCTCTCTCTCTCTCCTCTCTCTCTCTCTCTCTCTCTCTGTGATTCTGAACATGATAATTATTAATAATGCTGTGAAGCTCCATTCGTTTTACCAGCCGAAAGAAGATCCTCTTCGTATGAATTATATAACATAATTTTTATGTGCTCTGTTGTAGTTTTTAATGTTTATGTGTCCCATTGTAGACAAGAGTCAAACAATCCGGTTTCCGTTTGGGAGAGAAACAAGGGCATCGCCGAGCGGCAGAAACGACATTGTGACAATGGCAAACCCGGCCAGAGTTAGGTCCTCTCCCCCCCCCCCCCACACCCACCCCCCTAAAAACCCCCCTTTCCACCTTTACAGAACGCATAAAATACATAGCCCAAAATTTGAAGCGATTCTGTTCAGTAGTTAACGAGATACAGCTGAACTTTTATACAAACTTCCTCTGCACCGAGTTATGTCCTCTCCCCCCCCCCACACACCAATAAACACACCACTTTCCACCCATAAAGAACGCATAAAATACATAGCCCAAAAATTTAAGCGATTCTGTTCAGTAGTTCAAGAGATACAGCTGAACTTTTATGCAAACTTCCTTGCACCATGGTACATCACCACACAAACTTTGAAGCGATTCGTTCACTAGTTCACGAAATAAAGCTGGGGGGGGGGAATTACATAGCCCAAAGAAGGAAATTTCGGGTTTCTTGGTCAAACTTCAAGGTCAAGGTCAGCACTGTGTTGATTAATGAAAGGAAGCTTCCTTTTGAAGCTGTCTACCCCTCTGCCAATTTTAATCAAAGTCCAAACAGTAGTTTTTAGGATAAATCGAATACACAACACACACACAACACAACATCACACACACACACACACACACACACACACCACACACACCACATACCCACACACACACACACACACACACACACACACACACACACACACATACACACACACACACACAAACACACACAAACACAAACACACACCAAAAGATATGATTCCAAAATATAATTACAAAAGTGCAGATTGGTCACTTTTCAAGAACAGTCTAACGAACATGGATATAGAGTATTCATCAATGGATAATATTGATGATCAATATGATAAATTTTGTAAAAGTGTTCTAGCAGTAGCAGATAAATCTATCCCAAAGATAAAAAACACAAGCTTTTGTAAACAAGGGCCAAACACACAGGCAATGGCATAAAAGCGGGCATATAAATGCTTAAAGACAAGCAGCAAACAAACAAAAAAGAAGCATGAAACCAACAAATCCATGTTAACAAAACGTTTTAAGTGTATGAGCAAAGTACGCTAAAACCAACAAAGCTGAACTCACGTTGCGATAGGTTGTAGGTAAGAAGTGCGATTGGTCACTTTCAAGAACAGTCTCACAACATGGATATCAGTATTCATCAATGGATAATATTGATGCTCAATATGATAAATTTTGTAAAAGTTGTTCTAGCAGCAGCAGATAAATCTATCCCAAAATAAAACACAAAATTAAAAAAAACCCCGAAATGTTTTGGTGGAACTAAGAAATGCGAATGAAAGAAAAAGACAGATTTAAGTATATTGCAAAACGAGATCAGCAAGCAATCACAAAAAAATGAAAGAGGCTGGTAAGAAAAGGGATGATCGTAATAAAAATGCACAGATACAAC
>JAGGCT020003830.1:0-11109 GCA_017654935.2 Phymorhynchus buccinoides
AAAGGCTTTTCTTGTGTAGAGCTATTCTTTAACTGTGTAGTATTGAGAGGGATCAGGGTTTCCAGGGTGTAGATTTCATTCTATATTTTTAAACATATTTTTATATTAATAACGAAATGATTAGTAATTATTGATTAGAACAAAATTAAAGAACAATTTAGACACAAGTGCTGGAACCTAATTACTTTCTGAAATTAAAAACAGGAATTGTCACTTACTCTTAGCTGCAAGCAGAGTGACTGCTGCCAGTTTTATCTCACCTGTGTTACCTGTGACAGTAGTGACAATGACCAACGACGAAGAACTATTCTTTGCAGTATGGTCTATCGTGTTTTATTTCTTTCCTGTATTAAATGCACATTGGAAACAAAGTGGCTTCTAAACTATGAACAAACAGAGCAGTGATACGTTTTGCTAGGGTACTTTTGTGTTTTCCTGTTATGTGATGACAAATGTGACACGGTGACAGTAGCAGCTGAGTCACTGGATACTTTGATCGGTGTTGAGACAGATGCTTACAAGACAATTGCTCACACAACCTTAAGACAATTGCTCACAAAAGAAAACAGCCACTGAAGTGAATGTGTACATGCATGTGTATGTGTATAAAGTGTATGTATATGTTGTCGGTTGTAGTATGTGGACCATGGTATCTTGTATTGTCTTATCAAGTGTATACTATTCGTTATTTTCTTATTTTAGTCTGATGTTTTATTTATATTTCAATTTGTAAAGCGCACACAGCATACTGATAGTGTGGATTGATAGCGCTATATCAAATAAAATCATTATTATTATTATTATTATTATTATTATTATATTATAGCCTGTCAATTTCGTTTCCGACCATGACTGACAGACTGTGAGATAGCAAAGGGGGCAACTGCTATTCTGGTGGGATAGGCTACATGTGTTTATAATAGAAGCCTTCCGCGGGACACATCCTCACTCTATCGGATAAAGGCATTTGAGACACCTGGCGTTGGGGAAAGTCCCAAAAGGCCAACTAACCCCTTTGGCTGCAGCACAATAACCAGTGCACATGCCATCTAGTCTAAGGTCATAATGAAACGACTAAGCTTTGCTATGATGCTGTTGAAAGTCATTTATTGTACAGTTCTCATTTACTATTATTGTCAGACAGAGAGGCCACAGACCGACATACACACAGGGAGACAGACAGAGAGAGAGGGGGGGGAGGGGAAAGGGGGGGGGGGGGATCATGATTGAAAGTGTGCATACTTTTTTTTTTTCTTTCGTATAACGACCACTACATGTAATGCAATGTCTTGTGAGCATTTTGTTGTAATTTTTCGTTAAATGTTGTGAGCATTTGTCTTGTGAGCAACTGTCTTGTGAGCATATGTCTCCCAATCAATTTGATCAGCTTACAGCAGTGATATGAAGGATAGTTCCCAATGTGAGTACAATCTTTTTTTTCTATATTGGTTGTGTATGTTGCAGTCTGTGTGTGAACGGTAATTCTATTTGTCACTCTGATGTAATAGTGTCAAATCTGTGTCACAGAACAGGACAGCACATGCATGAAAATCTGTTTTAATGGACTGATCTGAATGTGACATCAAATCCAAACAGGATGGTATATCACATGTAATGATTTCCCTTAGAAAAAATGCTGCATAATTATGCACAAGCACATTTTAAGCACCCCTTTATACAGTTTTACTCTATCTGGAAACCCAGGAATAAGGAGATAGGGGAGCACTCTAAATCCAAAAATCTACAGCTGATTCTCTCCAACCTCAAAAGCGGTTTGCTTTTTATGAAACCAAAAATAATATTAAGCCCCATATTGTTTCAGAAAAGTTAAATCTCAAGATTTTTTTAATGGCAATAAAACAACATTCTCTCTCTCTCTCTCTCTCTCTCTCTCTCTCTCTCTCTCTCTCTCTCTCTCTCCTCTCTCTCTCTCTCTCTCTCTCTCTCCCCCCCCTCTCTCATCGAATGATTTGCAATTGGGTTGGGTTTTTTCCTCCCTAAAAAGCGTAACTGTCAAAAAATTGTGTAAATTTATTATTAATTTTATGGAAACTGACAAAGGTTAAGTCTAATACTGTTGTTGAAAGGGTAAAAAGGGGGGTAAGGGTGTTTTGCAGGGTTGTAGAGGAGGGGAAGGAACTTAGAGGTCTCTTTCTCTCCAATTAACCACAGGGCCACATGGAGTGGTTTATTTGGTGTTTATTTCAAGCTCAGCAGAACACACAGCCCAACAAGGATGATCGCTTCCCAAAGGAGGATGTACAGGTAGTGATCGAATTAGATAGCAGGTCAGAGAGACTGATTTGGCCTAAGGTTACAACCTATATAGCATACCCAACAAAGACTTTAAATGACCTGATTATCTATTGGTCAATTCTCCAACACATGTAAACTTTAACACCTTATAGTCAAAATTAAACTACCATTTTCGTCTATAGTTCCTGATCAACAACATAAAGAGAACATTCCAATGTATATTCAATTATTATTTGCTGCAATTAAGTTAATTAATAATAAAATTAACAATCAAGCCAGACTTCCTGTTTTTCTGATTGGTTGATCAGAAAAGGATCCACTTCCTTATGTTTCTCATTGGTCGAATTTTACATATTACCACCTGAAATTGAATAACCACTTATTCCTTAGTCATTCATCCCAACCAGGTTTAGGCCTATGGTGTACTTTTCGTGTCAAAATTGAACGAAAAGTTCACATTATAACATCCACCCCCTGCTTTTAGAAAGCAATGTCCTCATTGCTGCTAGACGTACCCTGTGTGTTCTATGTCAATGGTGAGAATAGTTCTCGAAGAACATCAACACAGATAACAGAAAGAAATTTGCAAGCAAATGAAATCCCAAACCCAATGAAGACATGATATAGGGTCAAATAGAAAGTTACAACCTTGGTGCTTAACCACACCCATCACGACAAAAATAAACAGAACAGGCTGTTATATCCAAGAATATCTGTCAACTCTGCACACACAATTTGAAAAATCAAAACAAACAAGCAAGATTAATAGCCAACGTAAACCAAATGTGCATATGTCAAAACAACACCAAAATACAAAACCAAAATCATATGCAAACAAGCTATCAAATGATTTAACCAAGGAAATAAATGAACAACATAATCAGCCAACAGAAACATAATCCCCTCTACCCAGCCTTAGTCCTATGTGGACATCTTTTGAACTTTACTGTGGTGTGTGGCTCACCTACAGTACCTGGGGTAGCTAACTTGTGCACTCCAAGTTTTGGATGAGACTGAGTGCATCTGTCCTGCATTCTGGCAAGTGCCTGAACACATGGCTCTTTTAGATGAGACACATGGGTGTCCTGCGTTTGAAATGTTGGCTGTCCTGTCTTTGTCCCCAAGACTGGTGAAATGGGCAGCCGCACCCATCCACTACAACCAGGATCATCATCACCAACACATACTGTATCGGGAGATGATTCCTTGACCTTAGGCTCCTCATCGGAATGACAATCTTTTGGGAGAATGTCCGAACCCCACTCAGGGTTTGAGCCTACTACAGACCGAGGTCTCCTATTCTTGCCCCTTTTCTTTCCTCTACCTCGTCTCCTCTTCCTGCCTGAAAACGAAACAAAATCGCAAACAACAGCTAATGTGTCCTGCATTACTCCAATCCTCTCTTCCATGACAGGCAACTGATTGATAGATTGTCCTGGTTTCTTTAGCAGGCTTGATGCTTGCTGTTGCTCTTTCCGATGGTCCTCTTCAAGCTCTCTCTCCAACATGAGAGCTTCGTCACGAGCCTGGAAAAAGGTGGTCGCAGGCTTCCGTTTAACCATACTGCGAAGGTCCCTCCTCCGTTCCTGGTTATTCAGACCATCAACAAACTTGTCCCTTGCCAAATTGGCAGCAAGAGCCCATGGATCCTTGAGACTGATGACTCTTTCAATATCCTTCAATGCATGCGAGTAGTCCAGAATGGACTCCTCTGGCCGCTGGTCCCGCATGAAGAACTCTGACATCAGGGATGTCAGGCGCCTTCCATCACCAAACACCGCCAGGAGGATCTTGATGACCTTCTCCGGAGTGTTTGTTTCATCCAGCTCCCTCAGTTGGACTTCCCGCCGAGCTGTCCCCGTCAGATGGCAGTAGACGAAATAAGCTGCCATCTCGCTGCTCATTGGATAAGCAGCCAGAACCCGCGTCACCTCCATGGTGAAGTCCTCTGCATATCCATCTACAGAGTCCCCAGAAAAGTAGGGCAGTTGAGGTGGAGGTAGTGCCACTACCATCTTCAGCGTTGTCGGGCTGAGTTGGGCTTCGGTCTGGGCTTTGCTGGGCTTCACGTTGGACTGTGTGCTGCTGAACTATTATAAACACCTTACCTGCGATCCTGCTCGCAGCGCCAGTTGTTGAAAGGGTAAAAGGGGGGTAAGGGGGTTTTGCAGGGTTGTAGAGGAGGGGAAGGAACTTAGAGGTCTCTTTCTCTCCAATTAACCACAGGGCCACATGGAGTGGTTTATTTGGTGTTTATTTCAAGCTCAGCAGAACACACAGCCCAACAAGGATGATCGCTTCCCAAAGGAGGATGTACAGGTAGTGATCGAGATCGCAGGTCAGAGAGACTGATTTGGAGAAGAAGAATTATTTGTTTTACGTCCTCTCGGAAAGTTCCATGTGGGACATTTCTTTTTTATAAAGTTAAGATTTATATTTTAATACAGTTTCAGTCTGATTTGGCCTAAGGTTACAACCTATATAGCATACCCAACAAAGACTTTAAATGACCTGATTATCTATTGGTCAATTCTCCAACACATGTAAACTTTAACACCTTATAGTCAAAATTAAACTACAATTTTCGTCTATTTCCTGATCAACAACATAAAGAGAACATTCCAATGTATATTCAATTATTATTTGCTGCAATTAAGTTAATTAATAATAAAATTAACAATCAAGCCAGACTTCCTGTTTTTCTGATTGGTTGATCAGAAAAGGATCCACTTCCTTATGTTTCTCATTGGTCGAATTTTACATATTACCACCTGAAATTGAATAACCACTTATTCCTTAGTCATTCATCCCAACCAGGTTTAGGCCTATGGTGTACTTTTCGTGTCAAAATTGAACGAAAAGTTCACATTATAACATCCACCCCCTGCTTTTAGAAAGCAATGTCCTCATTGCTGCTAGACGTACCCTGTGTGTTCTATGTCAATGGTGAGAATAGTTCTCGAAGAACATCAACACAGATAACAGAAAGAAATTTGCAAGCAAATGAAATCCCAAACCCAATGAAGACATTTATAAAGGGTCAATAGAAAATTACAACCTTGGTGCTTAACCACACCCATCACGACAAAAATAAACAGAACAGACTGTTATACCCAAGAATATCTGTCAACTCTGGACATAACTCGTTGCACACACAATTTGAAAAATCAAAACAAACAAGCAAGATTAATAGCCAACGTAAACCAAATGTGCATATGTCAAAACAACACCAAAATACAAGACCAAAATCATATGCAAACAAGCTATCAAATGATTTAACCAAGGAAATAAATGAACAACATAATCAGCCAACAGAAACATAATCCCCTCTACCCAGCCTTAGTCCTATGTGGACATCTTTTGAACTTTACTGTGGTGTGTGGCTCACCTACAGTACCTGGGGTAGCTAACTTGTGCACTCCAAGTTTTGGATGAGACTGAGTGCATCTGTCCTGCATTCTGGCAAGTGCCTGAACACATGGCTCTTTTAGATGAGACACATGGGTGTCCTGCGTTTGAAATGTTGGCTGTCCTGTCTTTGTCCCCAAGACTGGTGAAATGGGCAGCCGCACCCATCCACTACAACCAGGATCATCATCACCAACACATACTGTATCGGGAGATGATTCCTTGACCTTAGGCTCCTCATCGGAATGACAATTTTTCGGGAGAATGTCCGAACCCCACTCAGGGTTTGAGCCTACTACAGATCGAGGTCTCCTATTCTTGCCCCTTTTCTTTCCTCTACCCCGTCTCCTTTTCCTGCCTGAAAACGAAACACAATCACAGACAACAGCTAATGTGTCCTGCATTACTCCAATCCTCTCTTCCAAGACAGACAACTGATTGACAGATTGTCCTGGTTTCTTTAGCAGGCTTGATGCTTGCTGTTGCTCTTTCCGAAGGTCCTCTTCAAGCTCTCTCTCCAACATGAGAGCTTCGTCACGAGCCTGGAAAAAGGTGGTCGCAGGCTTACGTGTAACCATACTACGAAGGTCCCTCCTCCGTTCCTGGTTATTCAGACCATCAACAAACTTGTCCCTTGCCAAATTGGCAGCAAGAGCCCATGGATCCTTGAGACTGATGACTCTCTCAATATCCTTCAATGCATGTGAGTAGTCCAGAATGGACTCCTCTGGCCGCTGGTCCCGCATGAAGAACTCTGACATCAGGGATGTCAGGCGCCTTCCATCACCAAACACCGCCAGGAGGATCTTGATGACCTTCTCCGGAGTGTTTGTTTCATCCAGCTCCCTCAGTTGGACTTCCCGCCGAGCTGTCCCCGTCAGATGGCAGTAGACGAAATAAGCTGCCATCTCGCTGCTCATTGGATAAGCAGCCAGAACCCGCTTCACCTCCATGGTGAAGTCCTCTGCAGATCCATCTACAGATTCCCCAGAAAAGTAGGGCAGTTGAGGTGGAGGTAGTGCCACTACCATCTTCAGTGTTGTCGGGCTGAGTTGGGCTTCGGTCTGGGCTTTGCTGGGCTTCACGTTGGACTGTGTGCTGCTGAACTATTATAAACACCTTACCTGCGATCCTGCTCGCAGCGCCATTTGTTGAAAGGGTAAAAGGGGGGTAAGGGGGTTTTGCAGGGTTGTAGAGGAGGGGAAGGAACTTAGAGGTCTCTTTCTCTCCAATTAACCACAGGGCCACATGGAGTGGTTTATTTGGTGTTTATTTCAAGCTCAGCAGAACACACAGCCCAACAAGGATGATCGCTCCCAAAAGGAGGATGTACAGGTAGTGATCGAGATAGCAGGTCAGAGAGACTGATTTTGAGAAGAAGAATTATTTGTTTTACGTCCTCTCGGAAAGTTCCATGTGGGACATTTCTTTTTTTATAAAGTTAAGATTTATATTTTAATACAGTTTCAGTCTGATTTGGCCTAAGGTTACAACCTATATAGCATACCCAACAAAGACTTTAAATGACCTGATTATCTATTGGTCAATTCTCCAACACATGTAAACTTTAACACCTTATAGTCAAAATTAAACTACCATTTTCGTCTAGTTCCTGATCAACAACATAAAGAGAACATTCCAATGTATATTCAATTATTATTTGCTGCAATTAAGTTAATTAATAATAAAATTAACAATCAAGCCAGACTTCCTGTTTTTCTGATTGGTTGATCAGAAAAGGATCTACTTCCTTATGTTTCTCATTGGTCGAATTTTACATATTACCACCTGAAATTGAATAACCACTTATTCCTTAGTCATTCATCCCAACCAGGTTTAGGCCTATGATGTACTTTTCGTGTCAAAATTGAACGAAAAGTTCACATTATAACACTGTATGCATATGCATGGACGTATTACTTACAGTGCATGTTAAACAATACTGGTAATGATTTGTATCGTGGATTGAAGAGCCCTTCACTGATCAGCAATGTGGCTATATAAAGTAGGAACAGTTTTTGTAAATCTTTTACACTACACAAAAATATATTACAGTACACACGCACGGCACACGCACACACAACGCGCACGCACACGCACGCACACACACACTAACACCACACACACACACACACACACACAACACCACACACACACACACACACACACACACACACACAGACACACACACACACACACACACGTGGTGTGTGTGTGTGTGCATTTTGCAATGTACTGCGTTTGTGGGGCCTTAGCCCCACTGTAACTGTAACTGAGTCAATCACTTTGCAGGGGTGTGCACATAAATATTTAGTCAGTTAATGTTGTTGAATTATTGGATGTCACTATTTGATAAATGTCAGATACGCTAAAGACATACGCGCGCGTTTGTGTGTGTGTTCGTGTGCTGTGCGTGTGCGTGTTGCGTGTGCGTTTGTGTGTGTGTGTGTGTGTGTGTGTGTGTTGTGTGTGCATGTGTGGTGTGTGTGTGTGTGTGTGTGTGTTGTGTGTGTGTGTGTGTGTATGTGTGGGTGTGTGTATGTGTTATCTTGTTCAACATTATAAGTCATCATTATGCTATTTTTGCTATTGCTATTATTGATGTTATTATTATCAGTAGTAGGCCTATTGTCCTCATTGATGGTTCTACTGATATGTTGTTATATATATTATCATCATCATCATCATCATCATCATCATTATCATCATGATCATCATAATCATCATCATCATCATCATCGTTTTTGTTTTTCTTATTATCATCAGTACTAATATTAGTATTGGTAATGGTGGCGGTTCCCATTTTACTTATTCATTATTAACATCATCTTCATCATTATCACTGTTGTTGTTGTTGTAGTGATTGTCCACTTAACTATTTTAATGCACACGTTTATCCACTTGCACACACACACATACGCATACGCATGCGCACACACGCATATATACATGTACACGCACGTACACACACACACACGCGCGCACACGCACACGCTAACACGCACACACACACATACTCTCTCTCTCCCACACATACACCAACTTCACGTACAGTATGAATGTTTTTGTCAGTACACCAAACACTAGGTCACACAGAAACCAGACATTTTTGTATCAAATAACAACACTTCTGGCCGCTCTTGGAAATGTCCAACTTAGTCACCACATAGGGGGGGGTGGGGGGGGGGGGGGGGGGGGGGGGGGGGGGGGGGGGGGGGGGGGGGGGGGGGGGGGGGAAAGGAAAAAGAAAAAATTGGAGGAAAGAAAGAAAAAAGAAAAGAAAGGGTTAAAAACGAAGGCGGAAGTGGTGGTGTGTTGCATGATGAGTGAGCAAGATAGCAAAGAGCAGATGAATGATTGGGTGTGGTGTGAGAGTTACATATTTTGTTAATGTAAATTTATGTTTCATACTTTTATTTAATATTTTTTATTTTACACGGTGGAAGACAAGTTTCCATGTGCGTTGTACAATGCCAATGGACAAATAAAGAAACTTATGACTTATGACATTTTCCCACCTAAGTGTTTTAGTGCATCTTGTATCTTTGGTCTTGAACCTATTACAAAACATTTTGACTGATACAGTGATAAGCCATCTTTTCGTATTTTTTATTCTTGCCATTTGTGGTTATTATCGGGATAGTACTTATTGTTTGTTTGATTGTTTTGAAACCAGAGATTGCAAAAGATTAGGGCATAAAATATATTACATTTTACCCTTACTGTAAATATATACGAAACTACTTCTACCATTCATTTTAAAGATTTGTTTCAAAATGGCTGACGCAGGGTCAGGGAAGGAGAAACCATCAACAGATGAAGATTTCTCATATTTGCCACCACCCAGAGAAAACATCTACAGAGAGGAAGGAGTCAAAGAAAAGTTGCTTCGAAAAACAATGGAAAACCCCTTTGTACCTATTGGTAAGTTAACAAAAACAAAACTGAACAAGCTGTGACCTTCTGTCCTCGTTTCATAACAAAAAGTAGGGACGTTAGAATGTTTTTATTATTTTTAATTTTTTGTCCAATCCTTATGTCATTGGAAAGAGCTAGAAAAGACCTTTAAAATGATACCCAAATTATCAAAATTGGTCGAAAATTGAGAAAGTTGTGACGTTTTTCATCTGTGAAGAACAACATGGTTTTACGCCAAGACGATCTTGTGTGACCCAGCTCTTAGATACCCTAGACACATGGACAGAAATAATAGACCAAGGTGGATCCGTTGACGCAATTTACATGGACTTCCGCAAAGCTTTTGATTCAGTCCCCCACCGCAGACTACTGCAAAAAGTGGAAGCCCATGGCATCAGTGGCAAAGTTCGCTGTTGGATCACAGATTTCTTGATGGAGCGTACACAGCGAGTCAGCATAAATGGAACACAATCAGATGAGGCACCTGTCACAAGCGGCATACCCCAAGGAAGCGTACTTGGTCCACTGCTTTTTGTGATCTACATAAATGACCTCCCACAACACGTCCACAACCATGTTCGAATCTTTGCTGATGACACAAAACTATTCGCACAAAGCAACCAGGAGGCAGCAAGACAGTCGCTTCAGGATGATTTAGACAACCTTCAAAAATGGTCTGCGGACTGGCTTCTCACTTTCCACCCAGAAAAGTGCTGTGTGATGAGACTAGGCAATTGTATTGTAATGAGGAGTACCAGTACCACATGAAAAAAACCCATGAAGGATCCGGATGAGCAGCCACACGTTCTAGCTACATCATACGCAGAGACCTAGGAGTTGTCATCGACAGAAAGCTTACTTTTTGAAACCATATTGCGCAAGCTACCGCCAGGGCAAATAGGACCCTAGGTATAATCCGCCGCTCCTTTGATCATCTGATGGACCAGACGTTTGTGCAGCTCTACAAGAGTCTAGTCAGACCAGTGTTAGAATATGGACACTCAGTTTGGCAACCATCCCTGAAAACGCTGCAGCAGGAAGTTGAGGACGTTCAACGTAGAGCAACCAAACTCATTGGACACTTGAAGGACAAACCCTATCCCGAGCGGCTGAAAGCACTTGGATTACCCAGTCTGGAACATCGCAGGCGACGTGGTGACATGATTGACTTGTACAAGTTTCTCTCCGGTATGTACAATACCATCAGGCCCCACCTCGAACTGCACCAAGGACGGGACACACGAGGCCACAGCAAGAAACTAGTAAAACACCACACTAGACTCGACTCGACATCCGGAGCTCCTTTTTCAGTGAACGGGTTATCTCAACATGGAATGATCTCCCAGAGTCTGTTGTACTTGTAGCTGCTCCTAGCCTAAATGCTTTTTTAATAAGAATAGATTCGACACCCACTGGGAAAACCATCCAGGAGTGTATGATCCTAACTGCTATCACTAGGACTATATTATCCCACCCAAGCAATGTACTAGTTGGAGGGTTTCTCGTCTTCATGAATACGGTTCGCTT
>JAGGCT020003831.1:0-2500 GCA_017654935.2 Phymorhynchus buccinoides
TTTGTTGATGATGCCGCTGTTGATGATTATGTTTGGATTTGCTGTTGTTGTTGTTGTTTTTATGATGCTGCTGCTGATGATGCTATTGTTGTATGCTGTTGTTGTTGTTGTTGTTGCTGATGCTGATGATGATGTGTTGATGATACTGCTGTTGCTACTGCTGCTGCCTGCTGCTGCTGATGATGATTATTTGATATGCTCGTTGTTGTTGTTGTTGCTGCTGCTGCTGCTGATGGGTGATCTTTGGTTGTTGTTTGCTGGCTGCTGCTGCTTCTGATGATGATGAGGTGGGAGATGTTGTTGTTGTTGTTGCTGCTGCTGCTGCTGATGTTGAGCTTGCTGATGTGATGCTGCTGCTGCTGATTAGATGTTGATGCTGCTGATGTTTGATGATGGTGTGCTGCTGCTGATGATTATGTTTGATGCTGCTGATGGTGATGTCTACTGCTGATGATGATGTTGGCGCTGGCTGCTGCTGCTATGATGATGATGTTGGTGATGCTGTTGTTGTTTGTTGTTGTTGCTGCGCTGATGATGAGTATGATGTGGTGGATGCTGTTGTTTTGTTGGTGTTGCTGCTGATGTTTGATGTTGATGATGGTGATGCTGCTGGCGATGATGATGTTGATGCTGGCTGATGGTGTTGCTGCTGATTATTAGTGATGTTGCTGGCTGCTGTTGCTTGATGATGATGATGATGATGGTGGTGGATGCTGTTGTTGTTGTTTTTTGTTGCGGCTGCTGCTGATGATGATGATGGTGGTGATGCTTTTGTTGTTTGTTGTGTTTGCTGCTCGCTGCTGATGTTGTGTTTATGATGGTGATGCTGCTGCTGCTGATGAGATGTTGATGCATGCTTGATGGTGAATGCTGCTGCTGCTATTATGTTGGCTGCTGGCCGCTGCTGATTGATGAGATGATGTGTGGTGATGCTGTTTGTTGTTGTTGTTGTTTGCTGCTGCTGCTGATGATGATGATGATGATGGTGAGTGGTGATGCTGTTTGTTGTTGTTGTTTGTTGCTGCTGCTGCTGCTGCTAGATGTTGTTTGCTGATGGATGGTGATGCTGCTGCTTATGAGATGTTGTGCTGCTGAGTTGATGAGTTGATGCTGCTGCTGATGATAATGTTGATGCTCTGATGTTATGATGGTGATGCTGCTGCTGCTGGCTGATTATGAATGATGAATTGACCATGATTTGTATGATAAAGAGAGGCCGAGACCACTGCATACTATTCCCATCAAACGTGTGACGTTTGTGGGCAGGATTCCCTGACGTCTACTGTCTAAAACGATCCGATGAAATCCTTCCTTCTATTTTGTTATCTAATTATTATGTATTCCCCGCCCCCCCGCCCCCGCCCCTACCCCCCCCCCGTACACGACTCTCATGAAATTACTCTCTGTCTTTGTTAGCAGGACAATACTAATGGTAGTGATCCGGGCCGTCCCATTGGGGGTGGGTAATTGCGTTTTCTGTCGTGAAGTTCGGAATTGTCTTCGTGTGCATGTTTACATCTTACATAAATGATTATTATGGAATATTGGGTTGGTGTTCTCTCTCTCTCTCTCTCTCTCTCTCTCTCTCTTCTCTCTCTCTCTCTCTCATCTCTCTCTCTTTATCTCTCTCTCTCTCTCTCTCTCTCTCTCTCTCTCTCTCTCGACAATCTATATCTCTCTCTCTTGTTATTCCTGTCTCTCTCACTCTCTCTCTATCTCCCACTATATCCCTCAGTATTTGCCTGTTTGTTCGGGTCTGTCTGGATCTATGTGTGTGAGGGGGGAGGGGGGGAGTGTAGGGGGGGTGCTTGCTGTCTGCGTGTGCTTGAGTTTTGCGTGAATCTGATATTTTAATATTGGAACTGTGATCTTTTATTACATACTGTTTAACTTTTTACGTGCCACCACACACACATTTCCATTTGATTGGACGAATAAATATTGTGATTGTGATTGTACATCACGAGTTTAGTGAACGAAAAATAGTAGAATTGTATCTTTTAGACAGAAATATTTCACGAGAACCAGTCATGCCTCACACATCGTCGCTATCGGATCGCAGTTGGATTGAGTGGTATGCACTGGCTCAGGGCCCCTTGAGAGAAAGTTGGGATGCAATTAATGGTGCACAGTAGCTTTTCTCAGCTCCTTCAGTTCATGCCTTTTGTTAACACTCATCACCAGCATAAACCAATTTAAAGTGTTTTATCCATTAGGCTTACATTGTTTCACGGTGGCATGCCACCTGTAATGTCTTTTCCTATCCCTAACAGCAATCAATTATATAAATCTTTGCCTCTCTTAAAATCAATAACTTGAAACAAATAGATCTCTGTGAAAAAACTTATAAGGAGCCAGGAATGAGGGGAATCTGAGTACTTTCCAGGGTGGTGTTTATGCAAATTGTGGAATCGGAATGTATGCTTTTCTGTCCGATTCCGACTATAACTTCCAGTATTATAGCAGAGCGGGCATTTGGCGATTTCTCGGTTGTTGGGCT
>JAGGCT020003831.1:10000-11103 GCA_017654935.2 Phymorhynchus buccinoides
GTTCTGTAATGCTACGGTATGTTGTATAATGTTTGTACGCTTGTTCTAGAAAATACATCATTCTAAAGGAGCGCACCTGCAATAATTTATGAAGTGTACGCACTCGATTTGAAGGGCGACAATTTTATGTCAATAATGTGCGACAAATTTTGAGACCTGACAGACGACCCGGAGAGATCAGGAGCCGACCGACCGACCAAAGTGGAGTTTATAGGTTTGTGCTGACCCTCAAACAATAAACAATTGTGGCGAGGGCAGATTGAAACCTGCGGACTACATCGACCTACGTATTTTGGCAGCGTCCTAACCTATCGAGCTGTTAAGGCTTCGTCAAAAGGTCGCTGTTAAAAAAATGTCATTTATACGTTGAAGAAAGGGATGCCCTGCGTGTTTTCCGAAGGTAGCTGTCAGCAATTTTTCGGGCGAAGCAGTGACGACCAAAGTTTGGTGTATTAAGCCATACTTGAATGTAACTTCATGAAATACTGTTCGTGTTTTCCTAAGTAGCTTCATGACGCAGCTTCAAAATAATGTGCAAATGCACAGGCGAGCAACATTTTGCGACTTGTCAAAATCAACTTTCATGAAGTGGGTATCTTGACCTGAGTCAAGCAAAGTCCGACATTACGCCGGTACTGTCGAGTTTTGCTCCACACGAATCTTAGTGCATTGTAGTGGTGATGTTGGTGTGGTGAGTGTGGTGGGTGTGTCCGTAAATGTGTGGTAAAGCATTAAAGTGAAAGTCGAAAGGCTAGTGATGCAGACTAATCTAAACCCCACTACCGATTAAAAAATAAGGAGTTAACATGTAGCGTGATAGGAATATAACCGAAAATTGAACAATGTTAAGATAATACTAAGTTGAACTACTTAATAATAAACATTTACCAAAAACTGAATCAAGAACAGAATAATTGTTGGAGAATACTTGGGTAGAGACAATGGTGTCGATCCATCAGTCAAACTCGTCAATACCCAAATTTCTGAAAGTTATCTCGCTTGGACAATGAAACAGGACAGGACTGCACACTCAAGGATTCACCACACTACAATTAACCTTAATACAGTATTTTGTTTAAAATGAATTCAAACGAAGTCTATGG
>JAGGCT020003832.1:0-11077 GCA_017654935.2 Phymorhynchus buccinoides
GCGTTTTATTGAGTTCGTGAAGTTTTCGGAGATGAGTCCTTTCTGGGCCTTACTTTTGGGTTGGCTGGTGTGCTGATGATCACCGGTCATCTTTGTCGACAGATCTTGTACACAACCCGAGAGCGTTTACCAGTAGTTGCTTGCTATTGTAATGATGTGTGTGTTGTGCTTGTGTCGGTTGCTAGTATACTTTAAATTTAAAACTCGAAATGTACTAAATGAAGTGCAGTGCAAACCAATCCAACTTAGGCTTAGTATTGTTTGCAGCAAGTATCACCAATCAACTAGGCTGCTATTGAATTATTAAATGTGATCATTTTCAAAAATTATTATATATTCATTTGAAATGTATTTCTTCAATCTTATTTTCATTCTTCGCTTGCGGTATTTCATTTCTCCTCACCATGTCTGTCTAGCCCCATGGCTCTTCCTCTTTTCCCCTTTTTCCCCATACACCTCTCTGTCCTTTCTCTTTGCTTACTGAGATTTTTTGACCCTGATTAGATAAAACATAGTCACACCAGTCCAAGCCTTGACACAGTACTTCACAGCTTCCCGCCACCTACTCAACCATTTCATCTCTCTTTTTTATCTCTCTTTCTTGAACGCCTACTGCCTTTTTGTTTTATTAGAGTTTATAACCGGTTTCCAAATCCGAAAAAAACCGGTTTAAAAAACCGATTTTCCCTCTTCTAACCGTTTTACCGAACCTATTTTTTTAACCAGTAATCGCGTCACTGAGTTTCAAACCTATCAAAACATATACTTATTTGTCAGAACATTCACTCACCTACGCACGCGAGCACGCTTTGACGCACACCATACACACTACATAAAGAAACTTATTGACCACCCGCACGCTCCAAAACTCAAAAAAACACACACATAAAGAAACTTATGACTTATGCACCACACACACACACACACACGACACACACACACACCACAAGCACACCACACACACACGACAACACACACTAACCACAAACTCAACGACTCAATACTGTGGTGATAGAACAATATTATACAACAAATGTACAGATATCCAGGGTGCGGACGATACAGACTCATGATACTGTGGTGATGGAACAATGTCATACAACAATCTACACGATTAGATATCACAGGGTGCGGACGATACAGACTCATGACACTGTGGTGATGGAACAATGTCATACAACAATGTACACCATTAGATATCACAGGGTGCGGACGATACAGAATCATGACACTGTGGTGATGGAACAATGTCATACAGCAATGTACACCATTAGATATCACAGGGTGCGGACGATTTGACCAGGAAGCAGTGGAAGATCTGAATCAACAAAGCATAGACAATGATCGACTTAGGACGATGATTTGACCGCCAGGGGGCAACCAAACCACTAGGGGCTTAACACGCGATATTCTTAGTTGGGTGGAGAGAGAGAGAGAGAGAGAAGAGAGAAGAGAGAGAGAGAGAGAGAGAGAGAGAGAGAGAGAGAGACGGAGAGAGAGAGAGATGAATCCCACACTCTCTCTCTCTCACACTACGCCCAACTAAGGATATCGCGTGATAAGCCCCTAGTGGTTTGATTGCCCCCTGGCGGTCAAATCCGCGTCATAAGTTGACCATTTGAGGGATGGAAGAAAATGAAGTAGTTTTAAATAAAACAAATCAAATGGCAGAAACAGGTATATACAGGTAGGAAATTACAAAAAAATATTAAAAGTTTAGCACAAGTGCTGTACAACGTCAGCAAATAAGGTTTGTTTGAATCAAACCGGTTCCGTAGGGAAGACGGGGTAAAAAGCGCATGGGCTGGGTAAGAAGCCCACCCCAATTATCTCATGAAATGAAGCAAATTTCAGTCTCATTTTGCCCATGAGACGGACATAGAGCGTTAATGTCTAGCATTCGTCTCATGGGCAAATTTGACTGACATTTTCTTTTATTTCATGAGATAATTGGGGTGGGCTTCTTACCCGCCCATGCGCTTTTTACCCCATCTTCCCCTATTTTCGTTTGTCGGCCATTTTTGAAAAACACGATATTCCAGACAAACTAAGCAATTTCAGTCTTGTCAGACAAAAGAAATGGATTCAGCACACCCAAATCCATTAGAAAGTGTTGTCTGACAGCTCCTAACACGAAATGCCTGGGGATGTTTGTTTTTTCTGAAATTTGTCCTAGTCTATAACCTCTCCTAAATAAAAATAGCTTTAAATAAAACGAATCGAACAACATCAACAAAACCAACTCTTACCTTCCTATCTGTTTAGCAGGCAAGGGAAATTCACGTTACTTTTAAATTGTTTCTTGACTGTTGACCACTCGACCCATATAGCGACGCCCTACCACTGTTTCAGTCGGGGAGGAGGGGTCCCCCTACCTCCCTCCCTCCGGCCCAAACAAGTAGGATTCGTTAACCAGCCCCGTCAGTAGTCACCAGTTATAAAAATGATTAATTTTAAAGATATTTTAATAATAAATTATGTTTTTAACAAAAAATGTACATAATTTTGAGATACAATTTGACAAGCAGGGTCCCTTTAAACAGAACATAGGGAACAGGGGGATGGCCTCTATTTATTTATTTTTTTTGCTTCCCCCCTCAGTACAATGATTCTTTTTTTTTACAAAAACTTTTTTTCTACCCGGACTTGGCCAAAATATGTTTCAGCGCCTTTTTGAGTCCGAGGTCGTTCTGGTTTGTAAATTTTGATTACTATAGGGACCCTCGCTTCTCCTGACTTATTCAATTCTTAAAAAAACATTTAACGATGTAAAATCTAAAAGCCCCTTTAACGTGTACAAATTGTTTTCAGCATCAAGCGGAAATGTTTTAAACGAGACAATTTTGAAGAATAAAAGAAAAAGATGTAAATATTTTTCCCCGTCTCTTTAGACCTTACTTGAATTTTAAATCTTTATTAAACTTGTTTGAAAAAAGTGGTCCTGAAATTTTTTAATCATTTGCTCTTGCTCAGAGAGGTACAGCTAGAAGTTTTTGTCTAATATTTTATATCAAAAGTAATATATTACAATTTAGAGTAGTCTCTTGCGAGCCATGGTTCCTAAAAACAAACTTGACCCTTATTCAAGATAAATATTTATAATATTAAAAGAAATAACTATAGTAGATAATAAAATATTTTTTTCATGTCCCTTCCCCCCTTACTTCCCAAAATCTAAAGTAAAAAGAAATGTCCCATATGGCTTAGGCCGGGAGGACGCAAAACATTATATTTTCGTTGACCACTCAGCTGGCTGGTGTCGGTACGTTCACGTGGGGCGAACTGGACAATGACTGTCCTCGTGACTTTGTGGGATGTCCAGCGGAAGTGTGTATGAAAGGGTGCGTTACAAGCATTTGCTTGTTGTCACCCTCATGGCCTCATCATTGTTTGATTGTGTATGATATTTGAATAATGTTGTCTAAACCAAGTGGGTAGGCTGTTACGCCATTGCGTGTGAGGACAACTATGGTCATACATTGACGTCAAAAAACCGTTTATTTCTGTTTCATGAAACGTTCTTCTTTTACTTCATTTGGCCTTTTTAATGGCTCAAATGTTATCATTATCCCACTTTTTAATCAATGCAATTATTGTATGATTAATAGATTCCTCTCTTTATTGTCGTATTTTACACACAATTAATATTTGTTGTGCTTTATTTGATATCATTGTCCATATTTGTCTCAACACAATTGTCACAGGAGTAGCACTAGAGCCCTATCACTCCCATTACCAACGTCATTTACATGCTATTAATGTCAGTGTCGCTCAATATATCAACATAAATAACGCGTACAGCACTAATAGTAACATTTTATAACTATTTTTTAACGCAGTTAATACACCATTTGTATCATTTTCACTCACTTTACCAACACTATTAACACATCACACAGCATGGCCTCTGTTTTGGAACACAATTAACACACCTGTGATAATATTTCTCTCTTTGTTTAAAGCAAACAAACTAAGAAACAACACACACACACACACACACACACACACACACACACATACACCTACACACACCTACACACACACACACACCACATTGCATATTAGTAGATACAAAATATGGTGGGAACGATCCTGGAGGCAGTGCACTACCAGGAAAGTCCCGGATTTTTATCAATAGAGATGTGTATCAAAATTAAATTTTAACACACACACACACACACACACACACACACACACACACACACACACACACACACACACACACACACACACACACACACACACACACACGTAATACATCATTGTTATCTTTATTCTAACTTTTACGGTATACCGGTGTTTTCCTTCTTAGTTAAACTAGTACCCACTAACAGGTTTTGACGTAAATGTTTCACCATACTCAAAGATTATTTCAACTAAGTTAGTGATTTTGCCTGAGCTATCTCCTCAAGACACATGCTGTAAGCCCACCACAAAGCAAAACACGAGTGAAGAATGTCTTTATTTATCTGTCTATGCCTTTCTCTTCTCGAGACCTCATAGGATAAACGCCAAGTCTCTCTCGAGATAGGATAAAAGCAATATCCCACAGCAAAGTCACAATAACTGATAATATATCCCAAAACAAGGTTCAACTTAGGTTCGTCTGGACTAATATATGGGATTGACACATTTACCCCTCAACATCAATTATTTCCATGTAATAAACCAAAGTCATTGTCAGATATTACTATTGTGAAACAAACTCCATGTAATAAACCAAAGTCATTGTCAGATATTACTATTGTGAAACAAACTCCATGTAATAAACCAAAGTCATTGTCAGATATTACTATTGTGAAACAAACTCCAAAATATTTCAATAGTTTCATTACAAAAAAGGGTAGCATATTTTTGATGGTTAAGAATTTTGTGCTTCAAATGACTTTTGAAAACAGGATGGAATGGAAAGCTAAACTTTCTGAAAGTGTCTGAGGCATCTTGGAAAAGAGTATTATAACTTTTCAGGAACAATGTCTTCATAATTGTGAAAAGTGAAAACGATTGGGTTAGCAAAAACAAAATATTAACTTGATATCTTCCCGGGCAGGGAGGAATCGTTAACTATCCCCACCGTACTTTCCGTGCTTCTCATCGAGCTCCCATTCAATAACAGCAGATTACCTCTTAGTTAAGTGAACGCGGCCGGAGCAACAAGGAGATCATTAGGACTCCAACTTGTTTCTCTCACACCAGCAACAACACATACACATCAAACACATAACATTTATTATCACTTTATGAGGTTAACCACTCGTCACCGTTGGCTGGGGGTCTCTTAGTTTGCCTCAAACAGACAAAGAAACACGAGAAAAAATAACACACATTTCAATATGTGTGCGTGTGTGTGTGTGTGTACGCGTGCGCGCTGTGTGTGTGTGTGTGTGTTGTGTGTTGTGGACCTTGTGTGTGTGTGTGTGTGTGTGTGTGTGTGTGTGTGTGTGGTGTGTGTGTGTGGTGTGTGTCACAGACAGACTGACAGAAAGAGATATACAGACAGAAAGAGACAAACAGGACAGACAGACAAAGAGAAAGATACAGGACAAACAGACAGAAATATTCGGACAGACAGACAGAGATTGAGAGACAGACAAGTTCGATAGCTTTTAGGTGACCCATCGTTTGTGATGTAGGCATCAAACAAGTGTCAGCATTACCGCCCTTCTGATCTTTGTGCGTTCCTTACTGTTTGGTCAACTACTGTACCGCAGTACTGCATACCAGGCGGTAATGAAATACCAGGGATAATTAAAATGGGGGAAAAGGGAGGGGGTGGTAAGCAGGATTGGAATGGAAAAATGAACAGTATCTGCATGACATGTAATCCCACGAAAACGTACGAATGTATGAACAATATTGTTTACTCTCTAACATTGGCAATTCACTAGAATGAAAACGTGTTATGCCGATTAAAGACAAACAAAACACGTTTGGAGAGAGAGAGACGAGAGAGAGCGAGAGACGAGAGAGAGAGAGAGAGAGTGTGTGTGATGGAGAGAGAGAGAGATAGAAAGAGAGGAGAGAGAGAGAGAGATAGAGAGAGATTAGAGAGAGAGAGAGAGAAGAGAGAGGAGATGAGAGAGAGACGAGAGAGAGAGAGAGAGAGTTGCTGATTAATTTACCAATGAGAGAGAGAGAGAGAGAGAGAAGGAGAGAAGAAAGCAGAGACTGCACCTTTCGAGAGAGAGAGAGAAGAGAAGAGATGAGAGATGAGAATGCACGAGAGAGAAGAGGAGAGAAGAGAGAGAGAGAGCCGCCACTATCTCACGTGACTCACAAGATGTCCCATTACAGTCTGTGGTTATGGAGAGTGGGATTATCGTCCAATTGATCATAGATCCTTATATGGACGTTCTCCATGAAGACTGGGCTGTCTTCTCGCAAAGTCTGTGGTTATATGACCCTAGTCTTTCAAAATCAAACACGCGCCTATGTTATATGGTCACAAGTCACGGTCTGTCCAATTGGAGGCCCTTGTGCCTGAATTATCCTTCCGACTGATCAACAGACATTTCCTTCATTTTTCACTGATCAGTCCGGTCGTTGTAAGACGAAAGTGTCTGCTCAGCACAGCTGAACAATTGAAAGCGTTTATTTATATTACTACTTCAGGAGGGCGAAAATTTTGAAGTTTTAGATTTTTGTTGGTAAGCTGAAGGATACATTCAGATATCTCATCATCTGGGGTTGGAGGGGTTTGGTCAGTTTCTTGATTGTAGCATTAAATACGCACAATTTACAAGTCATAATCGCCTAAAACATCCCTGATAGCATGAAAATATACCCCTTTGTAGAGTGTTTTCTTCTATAGGGGGGAAAAATTGAAAAACCATTTTTGTGGATTACATGATCTGGCAGGTAACGCCTCGAGGAAGGAGGAACTATTGCGTGTGGCATCAGGGGGGCACCGTCAGGATGCAAAGTAATGCTGTGAGAACGCAGAGGACTCTTCAGGGCGCATCTTCTTCCTAACTCGCTTTTCACAGGTCTTTGTGACTACATTTGTTACGTTTCCTGATTGCAGAAGACTTGCTTAAACTTGGGCAGCACAAGACAAAATGCAGTTCATCGCGCACACTACACAAAGGACAAATAAATTCGATGGTTTGGAGTCAAAACGGACTATCTTTTGCTATCTTTAGATAGTCCATTGACGTGCTACTGAAAAAAAATAAGAACTTGTATTTAAAAATAGATTGCACATCACTTATATACATAATGGGCATTATGCTTTTTAAATTTCTGCAGTCTTTTTTTAAAATTTTATACAAGTTATTAGTTTTCGCATTAAGTTCAATAATACGTCAATGGACTATCTAAATGGTAATCCGTGTTTGACCCCCAATGCATGGCGGTGTGACTGAGAGAGAGCTATATATAAACGATCAAACAATTGAAGAATAAAAAACAAACACACCATTAAACTTTAATAAAAACTGGTTTCCTGTGTTCAATGTTTGTGTTTGTGAACCTAAGAAAACAACTCAATTACTATGACTTGTAAACTTTACTGTTTGTGTTTGAGAGATGGAGAGAGAAAGAGATGAGTGATTGAAAGAAAGATCTGAAAGAAAGAGAAGAAGAGAGGAGGAGGAGATGGAGAGAGAAAAGATAGAGAGAGAAGCTTCCTTTGTGTAATTTCCTTTGTGTCCTTTTTAAAGTTCACAGCGCTTGACTTTAACTTGGGGAGTTTTGTTGGTTTAAACCTGTTTTCTTCAAATGATTCACATTTGGCAGTACTTTCTTTAAATTTCCCGATCCTTTGCAAAAGAGTGCTATGTTTTTGCCAGATCACTAACCTAGTAGAACTACTATTGCAAAACCTTAATCGTCAAACGCAAACGACAGTGAAGTACTGTCGACCAAGAGTGGAAACACGAATATTCCTTAAAATTACAGGTAATGGTTTGAAATTCATACGATGAAAATTGAGTATGAGTGTTAGTAAAGTATTTGGTATTTTGTATTTTATAGTCACAGACGCGTCTCCGTAAAATTCGGGCTGCTCCCAGAGTGTGCTAAGTGCATGGAACAAGCACACGTGGAACATTAATAGATATGAAGATGGTGAGACGATCCTGGATGTACTGCAATACCAAGAAAGTCCCGAAGTTTTTACATCGATAAATGATAATGACCTAAGGATATAGCAAAACCACAGTGGTTAATATAGAAGTAAATAAATGAAACACATGTGTGTTTGACAAGATGACACGAGTCACCATTTGAACCAATTAGAAACGTCTGCTGGTCGTTGTGTATCCCAGCAGTTGTGTAATCTACGTTGACACGTGATCGTTCCTTGTTCTACACGACAGGACCGGTGTTGCATAAAATATTTTATCCATGAAATAAAATACTCTTTTCCTCATTCAAATTGTTCGCTGTTATGGGAACGATTTCGCCCCTGAATACATTCAGAGGAGTCTTGTGGCATGCGAGCCAGTAACAGAATAAAAAAAAAATTAAATACTGAGAAGTCATATTCATACATTTCTTCAATATTTGACTAGGGCTGGATTATTGTTTGCCACGGTGGGGTATTTAATCGACTGCCATTTGAAAATTATTACGGACACTTTTTGACATTGCACGGATATATCGATTTATCGGCACAAAATGGTAGATTTACACCTAACCCCGCTCTATTTCTGGGTTCTTTACGTGTCGATTGAGCACTTAAATATCATGGATCTTAAATAATAGTTGAGCTTATTTATCGCATGAAAGAAGAATGGGGCTCGAGTGCGCTTGTGAAGAGTACTGATGGTTGTGTGCATGGGTGGGTTGTACTTATTTCATGGATGACACAACGTGTGTTCGGCCAATGTGTGACGTCTCTGTTCGACCATCGGTAACGTCCTTTGGCTATCCACTCGGTTACCCCGATTGTGTATGCGGCAGGCCCGACATCGTTCATATATTGAAACAATACGACACGGACACATTTGGGTGCATCACTGGAGAGACTCTGCTTGTTTGCAACGTTCGTTCAGAAAAGCGGGGGGCATTCATGAAGGCTGATTCAGTTATATAATACTTTTCTCAAAAAATGCATTTTTTATTAACGTCTTAGTTTTTTGATTTTGATTATTTCCTGCGTACTTCCCTATTTGACAATCCTTCCTTACCTGTTCTTTGCTCTTTTTTTTTTCATTTTCCACTCTACAAGACCTGCTGTTGTCAGACTCTTTCAGTCTTTGTGTTGGACTCTCAAGAAGAAAAGGTGAGTTGGGGGCCTACTTTTCTAAACGAAATGTTGCTTCCGTGTATTCGAATTTTTTATTTTAATATCTTGATCTATTGTTTTTGTTGTTGTTGGTGGTGGTGGTGTTAGTGTTGTCACTATTTAAATGAATAACATTGAACGACAATGCACTTTGTGGGTATTTTTGGAACGGCAATGCACTTTTGAACGTCAGTGCATGTTTGGGTAAGGCTACACAGTATGTGAGAGAAGATCAGTTCATAAACTGAAACGCATCTCATAAGTGATGAAAACAAAGATGGCTTTGGGGAGTACCTATGGAAGAGCATAACAGGAATAGTTGAATAAGGACGCTCCCAGACTTATGCATAGTTATAACGCTGGAATGGCCGACATAAAAGAAAGATGAACATTCATACGATGTAGGAATGTATTCCAATGAAAACAATTAGCACCATAGGATAGCATAATTTTACCCATTTGAAGCTTTGTTATGGATAGTCCACCCTCCGCGTGCCCGCTTCGAACTTGCAACGTGGTAGGTTATACAACCCACTTCTTTTTTTTGGACATTTTTTCATCATTTTACACCTTTTTCATGAAGAAACACATACGCACACACACGCACATGCAATAAAAAGATACGTGGTAGAAGACACCCCCTTTTTGTACAAACTCCAAATTTAAAAGACTGTTTTCTTTTCAGTTTTAATGACACATAACCTGGCGAAGATGTAGCTTAGCACACCCTCCATCACCTCATGTTTACGACACTCAGTCTCAAAGTCTGCTTGGCGAAGATGTAGCCTTAGCACACCTCTCCATCCCTCATGCTTACGACCTCAGTCTCAAAGTCTGCTTTGCGAAAGCTGTTATCTTTAGCACACCTCCATCCCCTCATGTTTACGACACTACCCTCAGTCTCAAAGTCTGCTTGGGCGAAGATGTAGCCTAGCACACCTCATCCCCTCATGTTTACGACACTCAGTCTCAAAGTCGCTTGGCGAAGATGTAGCTTAGCACACCTCCATGCTTTACTACACTCAGTCTCAAGTCCTGCTTGGCGAAGATGTAGCTTAGCACACCGTCCATGCTTACGACCACCATTCTCAAAGTCTGCTTGGCGAGATGTAGCTTAGCACACCTCCATCCCCTCATGTTTTAAGACACTCAGTCTCAAAGTCTGCTTGTGGCGAAAATGGTAGCTTAGCACAACACCGTCCATGCTTACAACACTCATAGGGATACCAGTCTCATTCTGTTGCGGAAGATGTAGCTTAGCACACCTCCACCCCTCAATGTTTACGACACTCAATCTCAATGTCTGGTTTTCTTTCGGTTTTTATGAATCATCCTATGCTGATCCTCACTCTATCCCTTTCGGGAGAAGGCATGAATGTTTGCTTTTCTCATGAAAAATGTTCAACTGCAAAATAGTTTTATATAAACGGGTGGGTTTTGGGGGGTGTCCTGAACTAGAACTTTGCGATTTTTCAGCTTTCATTCAGAGAAACAACAACGAATCCAAGGTGGTGTCCAAATACAACCTTGCAGAGTGCTTTAGTATCAGAGAAACAAGATTAAACAAGGGGGTTGTCAAAAGTACAACTTTGTCAAGAGTGTTCTTAAACTATCAGAGAACACACGACTACAAGGGGGTGGTCTAAAATTACAACTTTGCAGAGTGTTTTAGCTATCAGAAACAACACGACTACAGGGGATGTCTAAAATACAACTTTGGCAGAGTGTTTTAGCTTCTCAGAGAACAACAAGACTACAAGGGGGTGTCTGAACTACAACTTTGCAGAGTGGTTTAATTTTTCCAGAGAAACACACGACCTACAAGGGGTGTCCCCTAAAATCAACTGG
>JAGGCT020003833.1:0-11070 GCA_017654935.2 Phymorhynchus buccinoides
GCCACAAAAACCACTGACTTTGAAAAAGAAAACCACTGACTTTGACGGAGGGAGGTGATTAACAGAAGTCGGCGAAGTGAAACTGTAATACATCGATTGCAAAATCCTATGTAGTTGGAAAGACCCAAATCCAGTTTAATATGTCCTTGTAATGTGTGCATGCAGAAGAGAGTCATGAACTGTGAACTGAAATTTTTCTTTCTACGGCTGCCAGGTTGAAAAACCCCGTCATACGACCCCCAATTTACGAGCGATTTTTACGGACATTTGGAAGCTTAAATAGCGGTTTGTCTGTTTTGTTGGTGTGTGTTACAGGTGTTTTGGATAACCAAGACACGCATGATACTTGTGCTTGTTAATATATGCCTGTCATGTGTCCGTGCGCTTGCAAGCCAATAAGTTATCAGACTGACCACACAATAAGTCCTTCGTGTTTTTCTGGGTAGAACTGTGACCCACGTACATAGGGTCCCCAATTAATGAGTCTGCCTCTTCAAAAATGGTGTTTCGTTTTCAATTTGGATTAGGCTTTACTGATTTCAAATTGCCCTTTTTTGCTGTTATCTTTGTAGTACTGGGCTTGTAACCCCTGGCTTATCAATATTTCGGCTTATTCATGTTTGCGTACACGATTTCAATCCCTTTTCATTTGTTGTTGTTGTTGTTGTTGATTGTCGAGTTGTCGTTATCGTTGTTGTTGTTGTGTGCCGTGTGTATATTCAATGCATAACTTTGTACACACATGAGGGAAACCAAAGTTCAATAACATTTTTTTGGGAAGAAACTGCCAATATGATTGGCTGTTTTTAGTGTTTATGCTAATTTACACATGATTTTTGCTAATTTACATGGTATTTATGCTAATGTACATAGATTTATGCTTAATACATGTTATTTCATGCTCACTATTCATTGTTACTAACGTGTTTTAGCCTGTTTGTTTAAAGACCCAGTGACCACATCACGACTAAGGCCCTTGGTTTTGTTTTCTGGGTATGTGTGACCCCCATCACAAATTCCCCAAATTCAAATTGAGGCTGCTCTATAAAGTCCTCTTGTCTCGTTTGAAGTTTGGGGGCATTAGTATGGAAGTCAAACCTGGTCAAAACAAAATTTCTTTACCAGCCATAGAAGAGAGAGAAAGAAACACGTGAGACCCGTGATTTGCAATCATGGAGTGGTGGGTCTTTAACCCTTCATCGCCACTCTGTCGCCTCTTGGTACCACACAGATTTACCACCCAGGTCATTAACCCTTTCACAGCCAAAGTCGCAATTTAGCACGACAGAGTGTTTAAACACCTACAGTGGAGTCCGGGGTAAAACGAATTTTAACAGAACACAGACTCAGTTGCTTGTATCAGGGATTTCGTTATACATTCGTACAATGTATGTGGAAAACAAAAACAGATCAAAACACTCACCAATGATAACCGAAACGGAAAACTTGACCAGTTTGGATCATCTGTCTTAATCACGGGATGTACAAGGTTTGAAGACGTTCAGCAGTGTTGTCTGACGCTTATCTGTTTTGGCACACTTTTCAACAATTCTGTCCATTAAGTGACAACACATCATGCAAATTTAGTTTGTTATAGGCTTTCACGAACTTTTCGATCTTTATTTTGAGCGCGATTTGTAAAGCGACCTTGAGAAACCGAACGATCTGTAGGAAGCCTAGGCCTAGCAAACGACCCAGTGTGAATCTAAATGAGTTAACGCATGCGCAGTTCATATTTTCCAACATCCTTCCTCTTGACAACACGTTCTAGATTGGAGTTTGAAGGCCTAGGTTTTTGCAACGCATCGCACAGGCTGAGTTCGTTATAGACTATTTTTCCAAGTAAATAAAATTATCCTGGGGAGTAGAACATGTGTTCGTAAAAAGCGGATGTTCGTTATTTCAAAAGGATTTTTTGTTCATTATACCCATGGCTTTGCAAGTGACAAATAGAAGGGCATTTGCGGGAAATTGAAGTCAGTTCGTTAATCTCGAAATTTCGTTAAAAAGCGAGTTCGTTATAGTTGGACTCCACTGTAGGTCACTAAAAGGCATCAAATTGGGGTCTATTATCCAAAGACCTATTATTGTCTTAGTTTTGGGAAGTAAGGGTAGACCTTATTGTTTATATGTCACAGAAGAATCCCCAATACTGCAGATAGATTTTGTTCTCTACCCAGGTAAACTTAGTGGACATTTTTGGCTAAAATGTCGCTGGCGGTGAAAGGGTTTTAAAAGCATCAAAATGGACGGTCTCGTTAACTAATTATCCTAATTTTCTTAATTTTGGGAGGTAAGGATAGGCCTTATTTTATGCATGTCACAGAGGAATCCCCAATTATATTGCAGACGAAATCTTTTCTCTACCCAGGTAAGTTTTTTTGGCTGAAAAATGTCTGGCGTTCAAAGGGTTAAGACACTCATGAAATCATATTCCAGTGAACATAATCACCCGATTGCTTATTGTGATAATTTAGAGAAAATTATCATTTTGTCTGCGAAATGCCTGTACTGAGTAGAAACTTCAAACTTCATATACTTTATTGTAAAAGGTCAAGATGTGCCACCCCCCCCCCCTACATTTCTCGGTTAATTGTATTTTTTTCCGTTTTTGCCTTTCTTACCAAACATAAAGCTGTATGTTTTTAGCTAATAACCTTTTTGGAATCCTAGCCATAACCCTAGCCCTAAGCCTAACCCTACCTCCCACATTTGTCACAGTTGTGGTTCGTTGCGTTTTTCCGTCTTATAGGGTTAGGTTTAGGGATAGGGTTAGTAATTCCAAAAAGAGAATTAGCTGAAAATGTTCCTAAAATACAGCTTTATGTATGTTAAGAAAGGCAAAACGGAAAAATACAATTAACCGAGAAATGCAAGGGGGGGTCCGGCACATCTTGACCTTTACGAAAACTTCAAACATCCATATACTTTATTTTACAAAGGATAAGAATTTAGGCTTGGTCTCAAAGTCTTCAGGAACATAGTTGAAGCAATTGAGCAAAATAAAATGTGTGTGTCGGTTATTTTTCAAAGCACAATTAACCCTTTCGCTACCAGCCATTTTTCAGCCAAAAAATACCATTAAGCTTAACTGGGGTAAGAGAAAAAGAAAATATCTGCAATGTTGCGAATTCCTCTGTGACATATATAACATTAGGCCTATCCTTACCTCCCAAAATTAATTTTAAAAAATAGGGTTCTTTGGATAACAGATCCTGATTTGATGCCTTTTAGTGACCTGGGACGGTATTCATGTCGAGATAGCATGAGACTTAGCATGATGCTAACTTAGAAGCTCTTCCAAAAGTCCTATTAAATCCTATAGGACATTGGAAGAGCTTCTAAGTTAGCATCATGCTAAGTCTCATGCTATATCGACATGAATACCGTCCCCTGGTGTTAAACCATTGTGGTGCTAAAATGCCCGACATTGGCGGTGAAAGGGTAACTAAAAATAAAAATGTCTTAAAAATATAAAAAAAATCTTTATTGTTTTCAGTGCGATGGGTGCAGAGTTTAATCTAGAGCGTGGGATTGGTAAAATCCCCCGAAATTTTGTTCATTCCCGCGATAATCGGCGCGGGGAGCAGGCCGAGTCCGCGCACATTTGCAGAACGGCCCGCAGTTTTTACCGATCGATGCGGGAAGACCTTCGTCGTCTGCTAAACCCGTCGTCTGGACAAACTGAAAGTATCGAGCAGGAGTTAAGGATTTCTCGACATTTCATTGGTTCTTGACAAAATATTAGTGTTAATCAACCAATCGCATTCTTCTCGTTCTACCGACAAGAAGTTGCGAGAGGATTCGGCTGCCATCTTGAATGTTCTTCAAAATGAAGTTTGATTTTGATTTTCGCGGAGGCAAACTACGTAGTGAAAAAAAAAAAATCCTGTTCCAAGCGAGTGTGAAGACCTCGAAGAAAAGGCTTCTACATCTAAAACGTCGGAAAAGAATGACAACAGTGGCAGTGCAAAGGAACATCAGTTCCATAATGACTGGTTGAAAAAGTGGATAGGGGGGAGTGCCCCCTTTTTTTTTTTTATGAGGGGGGGACTGCCCCTCTTTTACAGAAATCCTAGATTAAGCTCTGTGGGTGCACAAAAAAATTATCTTTATTGTTTTCAGTACGATGGTTCCTCTGATCAAGAGTAAAAACTGCTGCATTCTGGCCGAGTTTGATTAAAATGCTGAACCTTTAGAATCTTTTGTCCCTTTACATTGCTATAGTTAGTATTATCATCAATATTAGCAAAATGTGGGTGTTTTCCTCAGTACAATGGCTACTACACCTCTTGTCCGCTGATCACGGGGAAGAACCGCTGCATTCTGGCCGAGTTTGACTACAACCCCGAGCCTTTGGAGACATTAATCCCTATATATTATTACAGTTCATATTATCTTCAATATTAACAATATAGTGTTTTACTTCCTCAGTACGATGGCTACTACACCTCTTGTCCTCTGATCACGGGCAAATACCGCTGCATTCTGGCCGAGTTTGACTACAACCCCGAGCCTTTGGAGACGTTTCCGTTAGACATCATATCATATCACCATCATCATCGTTGTTATCATATCACCATCATCATCGTCGTTGTTATCATATCACCATCATCATCGTTGTTATCATGTCACCATCATCATCGTTGTTATCATATCACCATCATCATCGTCGTTGTTATCATATCACCATCATCATCGTCGTTGTTATCATATCACCATCATCATCGTTGTTATCATGTCACCATCATCATCGTTGTTATCATATCACCATCATCATCGTCGTTGTTATCATATCACCATCATCATCGTCGTTGTTATCATATCACCATCATCATCGTCGTTGTTATCATATCACCATCATCATCGTTGTTATCATATCACCATCATCATCGTTGTTATCATATCACCATCATCATCGTCGTTGTTATCATATCACCATCATCATCGTCGTTGTTATCATATCACCATCATCATCGTCGTTGTTATCATATCACCATCATCATCGTTGTTATCATATCACCATCATCATCGTCGTTGTTATCATATCACCATCATCATCTTCGTTGTTATCATCATCACCATCATTAACATTATCTTTATTGTCTTCAGTACGGTGGCTGCACCTGATGTCTGCTGATCACAGACAAAAACTGTTGCATTCTGGCCGATTTTAACTAGGACGCCAAGCCTTTGGAGTCTATTGTCCAAGATTGTATCATTTTTGATATTATCTTCTTCATCATCGCCATAACGTTTGTATTTTTTCCTCAGTACGATGGCTACTACATCTCTTGTTCGCTGATCACGGGCAAAAACTGCTGCATTCTGGCTGAGTTTGACTACGACGGCGAGCCGTTAATCCCTATATATATAGCAATATATTGTTTTATTTCCTCATTACGATGGCTACACTTCTTGTCCGCTTATCACGGGCAAAAACCGCTGCATTCTGGCCGAGTTTGACTATGACGCCGAGCCTTTGGAGTCTATTGTCCAAGATTGTATCATTTTTGATATTATCATCTTCATCATCGCCATAACGTTTGTATTTTTTCCTCAGTACGGTGGCTACTACATCTCTTGTTCGCTGATCACGGGCAAAAACTGCTGCATTCTGGCTGAGTTTGACTACGACGGCGAGCCGTTAATCCCTATATATATAGCAATATATTGTTTTATTTCCTCATTACGATGGCTACACTTCTTGTCCGCTTATCACGGGCAAAAACCGCTGCATTCTGGCCGAGTTTGACTATGACGCCGAGCCTTTGGAGTCTATTGTCCAAGATTGTATCATTTTTGATATTATCATCTTCATCATCGCCATAACGTTTGTATTTTTTCCTCAGTACGGTGGCTACTACATCTCTTGTTCGCTGATCACGGGCAAAAACTGCTGCATTCTGGCCGAGTTTGACTACGACGGCGAGCCTTTGGAGACATTAATCCCTTTTATATTGTTTTACTTCTCAGTACGATGGCTACACCTCTTGTCCGCTGATCACGAGCAAAAACTGCTGCATTCTGACCGAGTTTGACTACAACGCCCAGCCTTTGGAGACGTTTCCGTTATACATCATATTATATCACCATCATCGTCGTTGTTTTCATCATCACCATCATTAACATTATCTTTATTGTCTTCAGTACGATGGCTACACTTCTTGTCCGCTGATCACGGGCAAAAACCGCTGCATTCTGGCCGAGTTTGACTACGACGGCGAGCCGTTGGAGACGTTTCCGTTGGACCAGGGTCGGGAGCGACGCATCATGTACATCATGAAGGCCAACGTCATGCCCTCCATCTACTGGAAGCTCATGATGAAGTTGAGTAGTCCTCCCCGTGGGGATACCGGGGGGGGGGGGGGGTCTTTCATAAAAATAGTTCCCCAACCTTCTGGAAGTTCTGTGCTTGTAACTTCCTCTAATCTGTCACTCTCTTTGACTCCGCCTTTTTTTTTATCCTTTGCTTTCTATCATCTACTATCTTTCTGACTTTGCCTGTCCATTCTCCTGCCTTTTTTCCCCAAAAAATCCTCCTAATAATTTTTTTCCTTTGAGCTCCTCCGAAATCGGAATGTGTCGGCTGTATGCAGCGGGGAGACCAGTGAAAACTGAAAACTGGACACATACGTACCTTACCCATTATGGCCATATGGCCTGGGAACGCAGAAGAAGAAGAATTAAAGGACAGAGTGTGTGAAAGAGCAACTCGCATGTGTTTTTGTGGTGGTTTTTTTAACGCAATCAATAAAAGGAATTGCTGTAAAAGTGCAGAGAAAAAACAACAATAACGAATTTTGTTGGAATTTGACAGACCTTTATTTCATTATGATGCGAACAAATGAAATTTTATTTATACAGGGTAATGAGATAAGTATACATACTTTTTTTTTACACCCAGCCCTGTGGTGTGATAGAAATACTGTACACACTTTTTGAGTTAAACGAATTTTGTTAGGAATTTGACAGACCTTTATTTCATTATGATACGAACAAACAAAATTTTATTTATACAGGGTAATGAGATAAGTATACATACTTTTTTTTTTTTTTTTTACACCCAGCCCTGTGGTGTGATAGAATATACTATACACACTTTTTGAGTTAAACGAATTTGGTTGGAATTTGACAGACCTTTATTTCATTTTGATACGAACGAACAAAATTTTATTTTTACAGGGTAATGAGATAAGTATACATACTTTTTTTTTTACACCCAGCCCTGTGGTGTGATACAAATACAATACACACTTTTTGAGTTAAACGAATTTTGTTGGATTGTGACAGACCTTTATTTCCTTATGATACGAACAAACGAAATTTTTATTTATACAGGGTAATGAGATAAGTATACATACTTTTTTTTTTTACACCCAGCCCTGTGGTGTGATAGAAATACTATACACACTTTTTGAGTTAAACGAATTTTGTTGGAATTTGACAGACCTTTATTTCATTATGATACGAACGAACTCAATTTTATTTTTACAGGGTAATGAGATAAGTATACATACTTTTTTTTACACCCAGCCCTGTGGTGTGATATAAATAAATACTATACACACTTTTTGAGTTAAACGAATTTTGTTGGAATTTGACAGACCTTTATTTCATTATGATGCGAACAAACGAAATTTTATTTTTTACAGGGTAATGAGATAAGTATACATACTTTTTTTTTACACCCAGCCCTGTGGTGTGATAGAAATACTATGCACACTTTTTGAGTGAAACAAAATTTTATTTATACAGGGTAATGAGATAAGTATATACATACTTTTTTTTTACACCCAGCCCTGTGGTGTGATAGAAATACTATGCACACTTTTTGAGTGAAACAAAATTTTATTTATACAGGGTAATGAGATAAGTATACATACTTTTTTTTTACACCCAGCCCTGTGGTGTGATAGAAATACTATACACACTTTTCGAGTTAATTAAGTTTCATTATTTGTTTTACTTTGTTTATTTCTTTAATTAGCTCTTCTTGTTTTTTGTGTTTTTTACTTATTCATTTGTTGTTGTTGTGTTTTTTTTACAGGGGCTTGTGGCGGGGACCGGCCATTTTCCGCAAAATGATGCGACTGGGAATGGGTCGTTGAAATGTGAAGACTGGGCGTTGTTGTGCTGACCCAGAGAGAGAGAGAGAGACATGTACCGCTCTTTACGGACAATAAGGCGCACCCCCCAAATTTTCACAAAATAGTCTGTTATTACGGTTTTTTACTTTTATTACCAGTCCACATTATAAGGTGCTCATGCTCATGTGTGTGTGTTTGCATGCATACCTATGTGCAAGTTTTTGTGTTCTCTGTAGGGTGGGGGGGCGTGTGGGGGTGGGTTGGGGTGGGAGGGGAGTATCTCTCGCCTTATAGTCCGTAAAATACGGTAGACTTCATCCGTTTGACCCAATCGTGGATTCTCGAGTGTGCATTCTGAGTGCAGCGTTCTTTCCGCTCCCCTGTCTGTCTGTGTAGATGTTTGGCCAGTGGGAGACATAGCTGTCTGTCTAATTATTTCTAATTATTTCTTTCCGCTCCCCTGTCTCTCTGTGTGGATGTTTGGCCAGTGGGAGACATAGCTGTCTGTCTAATTATTTCTTTTCTCTCTTTTCCACGCCCCACCCCCCCTCTTTCTCCGTTTCTGTATGTGTGTTTGCATGCATACACATGTGCAAGTTTGTGTCTGTATATGCTTTGGTTTGGGTTTTTGTGTGTATGTATGTGCCTGTTTTTGTGTGTGTGTGTGTGTGTCAATGTGATTTCAATTTCATGTCGGTTGTCTAATTCCTTTTTTTCTCCTTTTTTTTTTCGTTTTCCTTATTCGGAACGCTTTTTTACTTGTACTTCTTTTCTACCATGTTGCTGTTCTTTGTATTAAAGACCCCGCACGTCACGTGTCAAAATCACGGTTTTCACAACGCGTTTTCCCTCTTATGGCTGTTAAGGAATCCTTAAGAAATCTTCCAAGCATAAGAGGGAATGCTGACACGTGACGTGTGACGTGGAGGGTCTTACATTCATTGACACATTTGAAAGGCAAACGCACTGTATATATTTATAAAAGATGAAATACCGATGTCTACAGGCACCTTTTAAAAATACATGTTCTCTTCAAGTTTCTATGAATTCATTTGACAAATTTGAAAGGTAAACGCACTGTATATATATATATAAAAGATAAAATACAAATGTCTACAGGCACCTTTAAAAATACATGTTCTCTTCAAGTTTCTATGAATTCACTGACAAATTTGAAAGGTAAACGCACTGTATATTTATATAAAAGATGAAACACATATGTTTACATGTACCTTTAGAAATACATGTTCTGTTCAAGTTTCTATGAATTCATTGACACATTTGAAAGGTAAACGCAGTATGTATATTTATATAAAAGATGAAACACATATGTCTACATGTAGGCCTTTAGAAATACATGTTCTGTTCAAAGTTTTTATGTGAATTCATTAACAAATTTGAAAGGTAAACGCACTGTAGCCGTAAAAACTGGACTATAAGACGCACAGCTGTATATAAACTGCATCCCTTAAATTGACAAAATATTTAGGAAAATTTATTCACATATAAGCCCCACCAGTTTATAAGCCGCAGAGTAAAATTGTATGTGCACAAACCAACACAAATATAGGAAATTCTCCTATCAGAAAGCATAAATACATGTATGTTAATGTTCTCAGACACTTTGAAACGTGAGATTTTAATCTATTGATTACCAAAAACAATTCTGAGTCTAAAGAAGGCTCACAAATAGGCTGAAGAAAGTTGCCCAGATAACAGATTTAATCATTTACTGATCAATCGTATGAGAATGAAAAAATGAAAAAATACAAAATGTCACTAGATAACGCCGCATCAGTCTAGATAAGCCGCATGATGACAAAGTGTTGAAAGAAAAAAGTAGCGGCTTATAGTCGGGCATTTTACGGTATGTTTATAAAAGATGAAATACATTTCTACAGGTACCTTTTTCTTCATCCCCTTTTTATCCACTGTATGTTTATGTTTTAGAAAATTGGGCTGAACGCTTGGACTTATGCCAAAGACTGTACAGGGGAAGATAAACATCTGGGACGGTATCATGTCGAGATAGCATGAGACTTAGAATCATGATAACTTAGAAGCTCTTCCAAAAGTCCTATTATAAATCCTATATAGGACTTTTGGAAGAGCTTCTAAGTTAGCCTCATGCTAAGTCTCATGCTAAAATTGCTATCTCGACATGCATACCGTCCCTGGTCTTCTTTTTCTCCTAATATGAGTCCGGTTGAGGACAGAAACGCTGGTTATGTCCCTTTTGAACATCGTGATGACATTTTACACATCGATAGGCCAGTTTTGAATTCTCCGTTCAAGTTCCAGTCCAAGGTTTTTGGATAGCCTCCACTGTGAATAGTGTACTGTTCGCCACTAACGATAACTCTATCAGCCCTTTTCGCCGAGCTTTTTTTTAAGTTAATCCATCTTTACCCTGTTTAGAATATTCTTTTTTTTAGTCTTTGCTATATGCATAAGGTGCTGTGGTGTGGTTTGGGCGGGGCCGGGGTGTGGGGGGTGAGAGGTGGTTCAAAAAATATTATCCCAGTTTTGAGACAAATTCATATAGTATTGTTTTTGTTCTTTTCCAAAAGCCAAATGTGATCTTACCATATAAGTTAGAGCAAAAATAAAAATTTTCCTTTTTTTATTTTTTAAAAAAATGTGATATGGGCTTTCATATAACTTTTGTATACTTTGTGCCATGAAAAATACTTTCTTCAAGTTTTTTATTTTGCGTCTCACTAATCTTTCCCACACAAAATATTATCTCATAATAGATCTCAAACCAAAGCGCTTTGGGCTTTGCCATTTTGCATTAATCACCCAAATTCCAGTCCTTTTTTTTTCTTCCAGAATAGCACCTTGCCTCCTTCCTATAACTGTGGAGGTCAAATACCGATTAAAAAATAATAACAAAATTTTTAATTAAACTGTTCTCTTCATCACGCAAACCAATATTCAAGCTCTTGTTAACATCCATTGGCTCTTTCTTGCTTTACAT
>JAGGCT020003834.1:0-11053 GCA_017654935.2 Phymorhynchus buccinoides
CAAAATTTTGGAACAAGCTGAGACCGCTCTGACACTTGAAGATGCTGAAGTGGACTATGTCGGCCCCTGCAAAGCGACACGAAGTCCCTTGGTTTTTTCTGGGGTTGCTGTGACCCCACATACAATTTTCTCATATTCAAATTGAGGCTGCTCTTTAAAACTGATGCGTCGGTTTGATTTGGGCCATTTATATATGGGAGTCAGACTTGGCAAAACAGATTTCTTTCCACTTATAAGAGGGTAACACGTGTGAAAAACACGTGCTTTTGACCGTGATATGTGGTGGATCTTTTAACCCTACAAAATTCAATCTCAGTAGAATTCAAGGTCGCCGGGCACTGAACGCGGCAATATGCCTATGTGACCTCAAATGGTATATTTGGTGATCTTTAACTTAATTGATCCACAGAGAGGCTTTTACACTGAAAACACTCTCCTGAGCCATCCGTCTTGCTGTTGTGCACTGAGCACGCGCTGTATGTCCACTAGCTTTACTTAAGATTGTGTGATTGTTTTTGTAATTTACGCCTTTGAGCTTCACTGAATGAGTAGTAGTAGGCCTACATATAAGTGTATGAACGAGGAAATTGTACTCTGCCCCTGACTCGTCACCAGGGTTGGCATGGGCGCGTGGGCGTGCGTGTGGTGTGTGTGGTGGTTGGTGTGTGTAGTCGTTTTGTGGACCGTTGTGATTGGTATGTGGCACTCGCGGCGCACATGCTGCTTGGTGAAACATGTGTGTCTGAATGTTTTAGCCTCTTGTCTTGATGCTAGCTGATAGAGGTTTTCTTATCACCCGCACGGTGTTTTAACCAAAACATCTGGAAAAGAAAAGACTAAACTATCGAGTCTCTATTTCACCTATGTGAGTAGTGAGGACAGGAACACTGGTTATGTCCCTATTAAAAACAAGTACACATTTACACGTCGACAGGCCAGTGAATTCCGTCTGAGTTTTATCCGTTTTTTATAGATAGCCTCCACTGTATGACACGTGTGTTACTGGGTTCCCTAAGCGATATCTATCAGCCCGGTTCGAGCGTCATCTTAAGTATTCCATCTTAGACCCTTTTGAGTAATCTGTTTGGTTTTGACTGGAGAGCGAAGGTGATATTGTTTTTGTTGTGTAAGTGGCTGTGGGATGTATTGTCGTGTGTGGGTTGTTAACAGCATATCCACCCTGAAGGACTAAAGAGAAGGAAGATGAAACTTGAATGTGCATGATAGGGATAGGTACTGTAGAGGTTCCTTTATGGGTGTCAGGTCAAGTCATGACCTCGACGTATGACCTTGAAAACTGAAAATCTATTTCTTAGCCATATTCTCGGGCACCAGTCGACATATGATGTTTGAAAATTTACAGCGTATGAAGGTGGTTTCGGCGTTTATGCTCTTGTCCAAAATATTATTGACCACTCAAGCACTCAAGGTCAAGGTCAAAGGAGATCGCTGAACCCTGAGAAGATCGGGGGAGCAGGAAAAATGGAGTATCAATGATAACAGCAGTATCATCACATAGAAGGAATAAGGATAGGAAGATGAACTTGATGTGCATGAGGCTCAGGTACTGCAGATGGTGCCAGCTTTGGTTCAAGGTTGAAGGTCATGAACCTTGACGTATGACCTTGAAAAACTGGAAACAAATGCCATTTTATCTCAGGGCACCAGTCGACATAGGAGTTTGAAACTTGGCTGAAGGTGGTTTGGCTTATGCCTCCTTCCGAATATTGTTGACCAATCAAGGTCAGGTCAAGGCGATCACGCTGGACCTGAAAAAAATCGGGGGGTCAGAAAAATGGAGTCCCAAATGATAAAAACAGTCATGTATTGCACCTAGAAGGAATAAGGATAGGAATATGAACTTGCTTGTTGCATGTAGGTAGGAAATGTAGCGATGCTCTTTGGTGTATCAAGGTCAAGGTGATAAACATTGACGTATGTATGCCTTGAAAACTGAAAAAAAGATTTTAGCCACTATACTCAGGCACCAGCGACATATAAGATGTTGAAACTTGGCATGAAGGTGGTTTGGCTTATGCTCCTTCTGAATATTGTTGACCAATCAAGGTCAAGGTCAAAGAGTTCGCTGGACCCTGAAAATCGGGGGGTAAAAAAATGGAGTTCCCAAGATGAAATCAAGTGGGAATGTTGGCTGGGTATTGTAAATGTGCAGTCAGCAGCACAAACAGTAAGATAGTGACAGTATGCAGCAGCAGCAAGATAATCACAGTCATCCTCCGAAATCGGGGTGTGGCTGCGTAACTCCGCGGTGATTCTCGAATGCTACATTCGATAACTTTTCAATCTAATTTCATTACGTTTTCAGATGCGGATTAAGGGGTGGGTAGGTTAAAGGGCTTCTGAACCCGCCCCTCCGACCAAATTTCAAGTTCGTTGACATTTTCCCTTTTGACTGTGTGCATGCGTGCGTGCGTGCGTGCGTGTGTGTGTGTGTGTAGCGTGCGTGTGTTGTGTGTGCGTGCGTGTGTCTGCGCACACACCCATTGCTTATCACGATACTCACGATCGGCCACAGTGTGTGTGTGTGTGTGTGTGTGTTTGTGAGGTGTTGTGTGTGTGTGTTGGGTATGTGTAGTGTCCGAATTGCATGAATCCGGAGCACATTACTGAACCATTTTCGCGAAAATCTTCACGAAAACAACAAACACATCTCTCTTTACCACTACTATGCAGAGCCTTAGACAACGCTAGGATGTCCTAGGTCGACGTTGTCCCACCCACACAGAAAAGCGTGGGCCCGAAATCCCGACTACTCATTGGCTGACCCTTCTTACTGTGTCAAAGTCGTGCAACCGTCAGTAGGCCTAGACAGCAGGCTAATTTCTTACGAGCCCATGGAAAGAGGATCGTTCGATTGGAGTGCACGAGATCAACACGTACACTGGTCTGAGCTATGAGTTCTTCTTCTTCTTTTCTGTGTCCTGTTTTGAGAGTCTGGAATATCATGAAAGAACAGTGTTCTTTAAGTAAGTGCTCGATGAACCAGTTTTGATCTTTTTGGGTTTGTTGTTGCAGTGTTTATAAATATTTTCAATAATCGTTTCAAAAGCCATTCGTAACTTCTCGGTTGTTTTTTGTAAATCGACAATCATGTATGATGTTTTGTTTTGTTTTTATTTTTGATTATTTTTATCAACGACTAATGTTTTACTATCATCCACATCATAACACAGAACGAACAGACCGGAAGAGGGAATCAACGAATCATGTATGATGTTGATGCCATGTTTTTCAAGACAGCCATTGCTGGTCTTTCTGTATTACCCTTTCTTTAAAAACAAAAACAAAAACCACACGATCTTGTGATAATTCGATAGCAATGACCTAACGAAAACTATGCAACATACATGTTACGTGATGTAATAATAATTATACCTAAGGGAAGATGGTAGTAGTTGAACATTTGCCGGAGGTCATTATGGTTTTTGGTGTGTGTTACTGCTCGTTAACTTAAAGCATCAACTTTAAGATCCAAATGAAGCTCTATATAGGTTCTAAATTAGGCCTGTTATATTTCATGTGTGAGTCGGAACCCTTGGGAGTAGATTCGAATGGGATTCTCGGATTCAGATTCGCAGAGAGAGAGAGAGAGAGAGAGAGAGAGAGAGAGAGAGAGAGAGGAGAGAGAGAGAGTTTGATTGTGCAAAGTAACAAGCAGAGCTCTCACTCATCATGTGTCGCAACTTTAATGTTGACTCTTGTGGCGGCACGGATTGTCTCTGCTGCACGGATTGTCTCCGAGACAATCCATGCAGGGAGACAATCCGTGCCGCCTAGACGCTGCACGGATTGTCCACCTGTGTCGACCCTTACAGCACGGATTGTCTCCAGTGCCAGCTTTCTTTCTCTTAATTTTCTGTCACTTTCTCTTTGTCACTGTCTCTCTCTGTCTTTCTCTGTTTCTGTTTCTCCATGCAAGCGTGCCTGCGTGAGTGTTCATACACTTAAGTGTCACTGTGTGTGTGTGTGTGTGTGTGTGTGTGTGTGTTTTGCGTGTGGGTGTGTGTGTGTGTGTGTGTGTGTGTGTGTGCTTGTGTGTGTGTGTGTGTGTGTGTGTGTGTGTGTGTGTGTGTTCGTTCGTTCTTTTAATTTAACGTCTGTCCACCTTACAGTGATCCTTAAAAGTAACGACAATTTCCTGCAACTTTGCAACAATAATGGTCAATACATGTTTCTGACATACAAAGCAAAAAGCATGGTATGCCGCCATGCTTATTTATTTTTGTTTTATAAACAAAAAAGACATATTTAACATGCAACCGGAATTCAATGTTTTAACCACCAGCAGAGACTACAATCATCACACGTCTGTCAAATGTAATGACAATTCCCTGATAGTTTGCAGGAATAATGTTTAATGTGTTCTTGTCACATAAAAAAACAATTAAGGTACATCACCATGTATAACCTTGAAAAAAGAAAAGAGGAAACATATCCAAATCCACTGAAAAATCAAAATTTTGACCACGATCTGAGACTAAAATCACCATAAGTCTTTCAAAAGTAATTACAATTGCCTGAAACTTAGTAGGAATAATGGTGAATATGTTTCAGACATATGAAAGTAAAAAACAAAGTATATCACCATGCTCATTTTTTAAATAAAGAACAAAGACTTATTAACCCCCAACCTAAATTCAATAACTTGACCTCCATCAGATACTAAAATAATCATGTCCTTTAAAAGTCATCAGAATTACCTGATTCTTTGCAGGAATAATGTTTAATATGTACTTGTCACATACAACAACAATCAAGGTACATCATCATGTTTATTGTTTTTACATAAAGAGCAAATACAATCCAAAACCATGAAAGATCAAAATTTAAAATCATCATGAGTCCCTTAAAATTAATTATAATTGCCTGAAAATTTGCAGGAATAATGATCAATAATTTTGTTATATTACTGTCATATAAAACAAACAACCAAGATACATTGTTATGCTCTGTAATAAAGCGGTTATGAATTACTGCTCTACCTCCATTTAAATCCGTACTACGATCAAAGATCAAAATTATCTTAAATTTTAGACCTTTAAAAAGTAAAAGGATTAGCCTGAAATTTTGCTGGAATAATACACTCGTACATAAACGCAAGCGCACGCACACAAACGCACGCACATGCACACAGGAACACGCACGCGGCGCGCGCACGCACGCACACACGCACACGAGCACACGCACTCGCGCACGTACACACACACACACACACACACACACACACACACACAAACACACACACACACACACGCACACGCGCGCGTGCGCACACAGACATACATGTACGTATGTTACTGAAGTGTTGGTGAGTTTTTACCTTCACACACACGCGCGTACTCGCGCGTGTGCACACACGCTCGTGCGTATATGTGTGGGCGCGCACACACACACACACACATAGATAGATCAGAAACCAAAGTCATCATGCTCAGTACGGATAAAGCCACAGACCTTAAAGTATTTAACATCCGTGGGATAAAGCATTATGATTAACGTGACGTAATCCTTATTCCTGACCCCCACCCATCTCCTCCGAAGCATGTGTAATAAATTTATAATTTTATGACAGACAATTTTTAGTGCTTTGTTCATTGTACAAAACTATTTAGTACAGGGAATATGGTTTTGTGTTATGCGAAGACTTTTGGAAATGAGGAAACAAAAAAAAGGAAAAAGTTAATTCTACTTAGTCTCTTGTTACTCTATTTCACCCTTACAAAGCGCTTTTTTTTAATAGTCAAAGTCATCTATCTTCATTTTAGGCGGGTTTTACTCTAAAAGACAACTTGTCACGTGAAAAAAACATTTGAGTCAAAGGAGCCTATTTTTTACGTGATCCAGTTTGAACCAGAATAAAGATGTCACGAATTTTGTGTCAAAATCGACCATGTGACAAAATCGACAAATGCTCCTAAGTCTTTACATCATTGAACTACCATTATAATGGTATAAATCATACACAAACACGTCGGAATGGTCAATATCGTAGCATTCGGATCCATAGTTTTATTACCGGACTTTAAAAAAAGACAGCTTCACACATTTTCTTGATTATATTAGTGCATGGACATTTCGTACTTTAGCCACCCCCTCATGTTTACGACCCTCAATCTCAACTGTTTCTATCTAATTTATAAGAAATAACTTGTATTTTAACCATCTCCTCATGTTAACAATCCTCAACGTCGTATATATTTTTATCCGATTGGCCATGTCATTCATTTTGTTGGATTTATGGGGTTTGATCTTGGTATGCAGGTGCATCGACTTTTGTATGATTGTTTCCCAATATTGAGTTCCAATAAAGGGCGAGGTCAAGCAGCGAGGGGAATTTGCTGCCGCTCGTCGACACACTTGTTTGAAAATGTAAAACTTTGACATAATGCGGACAGTTTTAAATATTGCCGTTTATTACACACCAGTCAATCTTTCCTCATCCGAACACACTTCAGGACTCGCAAGCCATTTGAACCCTTCAATTTCCCCACCTAACTAGTGTATGTATACAAAGTAAAAAAAAGGCAACAACAACAAAAAAGCAAAATATACCAAAAAATGACAGTGACCAAAAGCGAAAAACATTACAGATAGAGAGAGAGGAGCGAGAGATAGGAGAGAAGAGACAGAGAGAGAGAGAGAGAGAGGAGAGGAGAGAAAGAGAGAGAGATTTGCTGATATAAAGGGAACACACACACACACACACGCGCACACTCATGCAGGCACGCTTGCATGGAGAAACAGAAACAGAGGGACACAGAAAGACACAGAGACAGTGACAAAGAGAAAGTGACATGAAAACAAGAGAAAGAAAGCTAGCACTAGAGAAAATCCGTTCTGTAAGGGTCGACACAGATCAGACAATCCATACAGCTGAGACAATACGTGCCGTCTTAGGCGGCATGGATTGTCTCCCTGCACGGATTGTCTCGGAGACAATTTGTGAAGCGAAGACAATCCCTGCCGCCACAGACTTCTTTAATCCTATCTATTCTCTCTCTCTCTCTGTCTGGCTGTCTCTCTCTCTCTCTCTCTCCTCTCTCCTCCTCTCATCTCTCTCTCTCTCTCTCTCTCTCTCTCTCTCTCTCTCTCTCTCTCTCTTTCAGGGCTATGCATCTACATAGCTGTTGTCAGTCCCTGCCTCCTGCTGACCCTGCATTGGTTGACGCCCGCACACAATCTACAGTGGCCAGGACGCCCACATTTTCAGCAGCCTGAAGATGCTGACCTCCAAATCACCAGTTTTCGCCCATCTTCCAAACCCGCCTTTAAAGATACTCCTCGTCCCGTTGGAGGAAACTCTATCCTTAAAGAGCGAAGTAACTTTGCCAACGAAAAAGAAAATATAAGCAAAGAGGAGCAAGAGGAGGTGGTTGAGGAGGAGGAGGAGAAGCGAGAGGATGAGAAGAAGAAGAAGAGGCATGGGGAGAAGGAGGGAAAGAAGAAGACAGAACCAGGCCCGTGGTGGGATGCTACTAAGCGGTATCTTTTGCACAGTTTTAAAGGTCGTCTGGGGAACGTTCTTTTCCAGCTGTCCGCAATGGTTTGCATCGCTCGCTTGAGCAACTTGACTCTGCTAGTCAAAGACGTTCCTCAGCTGAACCATCTGCGATACACAGGGATACGCCTTTCGCACAAAGAGTGGATCTCGCTTCCCATTCACGTGCACGAGCACAGATTACGGCTCGACAGCAAGTTTGAACCGTCGCTCATGTCTCTCACCCCGACCAATGCCAGCCACTCCCTCAGCGGGTATTTCCAGTCCTGGAAGTACTTCCAGCCTTGTAAGGCAGAAGTGATTCCAACCATCGGTTTCCAGGACAACGTCATCAACAAGGCCGTTCAAATCGTGACCGACCTGCGGCAGAAATTGCCGGGCCGAACTTTGGTGGGCGTTCACGTGCGAAGTGTGAACTACTTGCACCCTGCAGACCGAATCGGAAGGAAATGTGCACCTTCCAGTTACTTCTTCCGGGCGATGATGTACTTCCGCCACAAGTTTTCTGATGTAGCGTTTGTTGTCATTTGTCCGAAACCGGATTGGTTTAGGGCAGACGTTTCCAACGCGTCTGATGTAATACAGTTGGGAAGATCTACCCTCCCTGAGATCGACATGGAGGTCCTGTCACGCTTGGACCACATGGTCATCAGCTGGGGGACTTTTGGCTGGTGGTCTGCGTATAAGAATATTCATAAAGGCGCTGTGGTGGTCTATTGGAAAGACTTTTACGTCCCCCACTCCTTTATTGGTCGGAGCTTCGGTAATGACTTGGGCGATTACTTCTTGCCTTGGTGGATTCCCATATAGATGATTAGGCCTAACTCCATCGATTTGTATCATATTAGGCCTGCCTATTGGCCACTGCAACTAGGGTTATTGACGCCCTTGACGGCAAGAGTTAAGCTCTTGTTGGTCAGTATCCAAAAGGGCATGCAATCTTGCAAAAGGCAGCCATTCAGTGGCCTCAAATAGGGTTATTGGCGGAGAGTTATGCCCTTTGTTTGGTCAGTACTCAACCATCTTACCCCACCCACGAAGGGCATTCACTCTTACAAAAGGTGGTCGTTGCAGTGGCCAATGACGGAATATAAAAAAAATACTAGTAGGTCAAGATTTTATTAGGTGCCATGGCTCGCACAAAGACTAAGATATAAATATATATTCTTTTGTTTAAAAATGTTATTTTTAAAATTTGTAGTTATTGCTCCCTGAGCTATTGGAGATTAAAATGTTCAGGACCACCTTTTAAAAAAAGCAATATAAAATCTTTAAAAATCAAATAAGGTCTAGAGACATTCACACTTTTTTGTTTTTGTTGTTGTTGTTTTTGTTTGCTGTCCCATCTTTTCGGCCGTACAGTGCCGTTGTTCCCACGCCGCTCATTCCGAATCCCACTTCGCAGCTACACCCGGGTTTGTTCAAGTCGTCCCCCCCCCTAAATCCGAAACCAGCAGTCAAGGGGGAGCGAATCTATGTAAGGCCGTCAGGAGACAACCAACCAAGGAGACACTGCACTGATGCTGAGTCACCTCGGTGGAGTTCAGAGGAGCCTGTTCAGGACACCACCTACTAAGCCCACCTACTGACGACACTATTCTCTTAGTAATCGCGGAGCCAGCGTTGAGTGAGGTCCTCCTCCCGAGGGCGCCACCAAGACGTCCACTCGACAGTCTCCCCACTGACCCCCCTTACTTTGACCCAAATGCACCAGGCATAGACTGGATTGGACACTTAGAGCAGGGAATGCAAAGCAACAGATTTGAGACATTTTTTAATTTTATGATTGATGGAAAATGAGGCCGATGAGAACGATGATGATGATGCTATGGAGTTCCGTAGCGGTCTGAGACTGCATGGCAGGGCTGTATTCTAACTTCCTTTCATAATGATGATCCGCGGCGTTAAAACAGGCCCGAGAACTACAATCACCTTCAATGTTGGTTCTTGCAATTAGAACAACACTCTCAGAATCCGCATCCGTTAAGTGGATGAACTCGACTGTGTAGGTGTCCGTCTTCCCATTGAGCATGGCCACCTCACTCTGGGTAGGAGTCCGATCCAGACCGAAAAAACCCTCGCCTCTCATGGATCGAACAAGACCTCCCAAGCCAGTAGTCCGTGACACTACCCTACACCACGCGCTGGTAATTCACACTTTATACATATGATCTTTATTTTCACCAAAGGGATTAAAACCGCGAATACAACAAACATGAATTGTGACTTTGCTAGTCTCAAATGATCTACGTTGAGGCGTATTATGCATTGGAGTGTGATGTATTATTTTGAAAGGAGTGTGAGGGTCCCTAGCATTTAATTAAAATGTATAAATCCCTCGACTCCGAGGCACTTAACATTTATTGGCCGGAGTCTGGGTGGATATCGTTACAAACAGAGCTGTGTATTTACAGAAGGAGAGCTATTGTGCCTGAGGGGGGTAGAGATGATAGGAGGCCTATCCCCCCTCTGTTTTCGAATACTCTATTAGTGGACCAGCTCTTTTAATGGGTGCATTAGGGTAATTTTTTGTTGTGATAAAATAGGTTAAGCGTTACGGTAAGTCTACTTTTGATTTTTGTAATATTTAAAAGTTTAAAATAGCGACTGACGTGACTGGATGACAGCTTCCGCCAGCCAGACCATAGGGGCCTACCCCTCCGTACTATTTGAAAACATGATTGATTTTGTAAATGTAATTTTAGTCGTTTCTAATCTGCATAATAGTGGCTCTAATTCCGTAATGATGGTTGTACAGGAATCGAATAGATGGTCAATATTAAGAGTTTTCCCACATTCGCATATAGTTTTCACAAATTTCATGGATATGAATCTTCTCTGAGTCTAATGATTCGGGATTGTAGTGATGGTTGTATTTTTAGAAAAAGTCCGTCTTTTACAATATTATGGTCCCAAGAGTGGGCTTTGGCATATACTTCTAGTTCTCTAATCCACTGATGGAAAGCTACTGTTTTTAATTTGCTTTTAGCTTCTTTGATCGATAATTTGATGTTTATTGGTATACCAGATGTACCCATAGCTGCACTTTTTGCTGCTCTGTCGGCCTGATCGTTGCCTATTATTCCGCTATGGGATGGTATCCAGGTTAACTGTAAAGCTGTTCCTTTTATTGATATTTGGTGTAATGTAATCTTGATTTCATTTTTGATTTTAGTCTGTTTCTAGTTTCTTCTTTGAGAGCTTGAATAGAGGTAGGGAATATGTGAAAATGACAACGTTTAGTGGAGGTTTCGTAAGTTATTTATAAGCCTTTGCTTCTAGCAGTGCCCATAGTTCTGACGCTAAAGATAGATAAATAGTCATTTAGTTTGGACAGATTTTGTTATTTTGGAGTGCAGGATGGTAAATGCACACCCTATTTTGTTGGTGATTTTTGAGCATCCGTAAAGATTTGTAGATGTTCTTTTAAGCTATCTACTTTTTCTGTGAGCGGCTATGCGTATCAGGTTACTTTCTTGTTTAGAAATAGGTTCATGTAAAGTTGTATCATAGTGAATTTCCCACAACCGGGGG
>JAGGCT020003835.1:0-5000 GCA_017654935.2 Phymorhynchus buccinoides
CTAAATGTAATCAAGTCAGGATCCGTTATCCAGTTACCTTATGTTCAGTTATGCTACCTTAGGACAGTACTTCATTGTTGTTGTTTTTTAAATTGTAAGTAACCCATCATCACACAAAAAAGACATGAAGTGTCAAAATGACCTTTTTTAAAAACGGTACAGTTGGACAAACAGTCTCTTTCTAATGATGTAAGGACCATTCTTGTATCATTTTCCTCCACGTGGGAATACTGGGGGGTCTGTCGTAAAAATAGTTCCCCCACCTTCTGGAAGTTATGTGCTTGACACTTCCCCTAATCCGCCACTCTCTGTGACTCTGCAATTTCCCTTTGCTTTCTATCATCTACCGGTACTATCGTTCTGACTTATTGGACCATTCTCCTGGCTTTGTTTAAGACCCTCCAAACAATGTTTCTCCTTTGAGCTCCTCTGAAATCGGAATGTGTGGGCTGTACGCAGCGGGGAAGCCAGTGAAAACTGAAAACCGGATACATACGTACCTTATCCATTATGGCCATATGGCCTTTGAACGCAGAAGAAGAAGAAGAAGAAGAAGTAACCTTTTCCGTTGTAGAGTTATGAGCATTTAAGTTTGGTAGTGTGAGCGTCAGCCATTTTCAGAAATCGCAATCTAAAGTTTAGCCTTTCTGAAGAACATTCACCAACCTACTCGTTTGAAAGCACTTAATGGAGTATTTAAATACCGTAATCAAGATAATCTTTTACAAATATGTACGATAAGATTACAAAAATACCTATAACTCAAAATTGATTTTTAAAAAATGAGATCACTTACTTTCCCTGCGACTTAATGCCCCTTTTATGGTGATGGGTTAGGGGAATTTCCAGTAGCACAGAAGTCATCTTTGTCTACCGAGGTACATTTGTCAGAACACTTTGGTTGACAAAGGGTAAGTGGTGAAAGGGTTGTGAATAAAAAACTAATTGTTGACGGTGAAATGTTTGTGAATAAAAACCTAGAATTTTTGAAATAGTAGAAGTTGGGGAAACATTCGGCAAGATTTCGCTTGAAATGCACATACGAAGCTTCGCCCAAGGAAACAAATTATAATGTCATATATTCTTTATCTTTACTTCAAAGCTGAATTACTATGCTTACTTTTGTCATGGTTTTATACTCCTCTGAAAAGGACTCTCTCTCTCTCTCTCTCTCTCTCTCTCTCTCTCTCTCTCTCTCTCTCTCTCTCTCTCTCTCTCTCTCTCTCTCTCTCTCTCTCTCTCTCTCTCTCTCTCTCTCTCTCTCTCTCTCTCTCTACTTTTCTCTATATGTATTTTGTCCAGAGGGCTGGATGTAAAAAAGCATGCATGCTTACACCTATTACCCTCTATAAATAAAATTCAATCAATCAATCAATCAATCTCTCTCTCTCTCTCTCTCTGCGCGAAGGGCCCAAATCGCATGCATGCTTACACCCACACACACACACACACACGCACACACACACACACACACACACACACACACACACACACACACACACACACACACACACACACACACACACACACACACACACACACACACACACACATATATATATATATATATATGTATATTTCTTGATTTTCCGAAAAGAGCAAGAAATATAACATCTCTGCAGCCAATCAAGAATTATATTGAAGACATTATGAGTAAAAGAAAGGTAATTGTCCATAATATCTCACTCATGCCTATTATGTCACTAATGCCACCATGGGAACAAAGAAAGGCAAACTTTGATATAGAATATACCAGTTACAACAAAGTTGAAGAGGTTAATCTATTCGTTTCTGACGTTCGACGTCATTTAGATTCATAATATTCAAATCATCAAACATTTTCACTGATGGTTCATTCTTAGACACATCAGACAGTGGGGCAGGTTTTGTTATACCATCACTTAAAATAGAAACATCTTATTATGTGTGTGTCTTTCATTTAACGTCAATCCACTTCTCGTGATATTAGACGGTAGTCTTATTATTTAGGCAAAGACATGTCAATATTTACTTCTGAATTATACGCAATAACGCTTCTTTAGAATTTGTTTGCGCTCTACCATATTCCATTTATAGCATGTTATTTTGTGTGGATTCAAAATCAGTTTTACAAATTCTGAAGCAAAATAACAGTACAATTCGTAACGATGTTTTCTTTGAAATTAAGCCTTTCATTCATTGTTTTATTACAAAAGGCATTGATTTTTGCTGGGTGCCATCTCATTGTGGGCTCTTTTGGAATGAGGTTGCTGATGGAGCTGCTAAAAGAGGGGCCTTCAATAACACTAACACATTTTTAGATGAGAAATTGGTATTGTCAACACATGAAACTTACTCTTTATTTGCAAAATCCATTTGTATCAATCCATCTGACTTTAGACCTGATATTTTGATGCATAGCAGATCCATAGTTAGCTTAGTGTACAAGATACGTCTAAATTCATGGAAAACTAAATACATAGAAACTAATTGTCTCTGCACTCAGATATTATCAATTCATCATTTACTATTAGAATGCCCAATGTTGCTCTCTAAATACCGAATGTTCAAAATGGAATTATTTCATAAGTATAATAATACCAAGGATATCTTAAGTGACGCAGAAATTAACATTGCTTTAATTGCGAAGTTAATGCTGTCTCACGCCTATTGGAAGCTTACTGTAGATATTTTGTTTGTGTGTTGTTGTAATGTTTTTTTAAGCTTGCATGTATTTTTTTAATTGGTTCAATTTGTGCATGTTGTCTAAAATCACTATTCGTGTGAAAAGACATTAAACTAAAGATTAATTCATTCATTCACAAAAAAGAGACAGACACAGACAGACAGACAGACAGACAGACAGACACACACACACACACACACACACACACACACACACACACACACACACACACACACACACACACACACACACACACACACACACACACACACACACACACACACACACACTCAAACCACCATACGCGCATGCATAAAGACAAAGAAGCGGAGTAGCACTCGATATATCCTTAATATGATGTAGGTTATGTACTAATCAATACAGGTAAACTTAATTAACTGTTCTTGTGGGTTTTTTTGATTTCGTTAAACGAATCATATAAAATAAACTAATTAGCAGGGACAGGTCGGAGTATGGTTAGGGAACAGGCGTTTTGCGTCGAAAAATTGACAAACCGTCCATCATTAAAATGCGTACATATTCGGCTGCGTTGTAGCCTATTTGCTTATCAAAGTGTGAGTGTGCACGCGCAAATCTCTCTCTCTCTCTCTCTCTCTCTCTCTCTCTCTCTCTCTCTCTCTCTCTCTCTCTCTCTCTCTCTCTCTCTCTCTCTCTCTCTCTCTCTCTCTCTCTCTCTCTCTCTCTCTCTCTGTCTGTGCTAGTGCTTGTGAGCTTGCATGTGAGCATTATGTGCACGCAAGTGTATGATGTGTGCTTCTAAATTACTGTGTACGTTTTGACAGTTTGCGCACACACACACAGAAACAAACAAAGAACACACACACACACACACACACACACACACACACACACACACACACACACACACACACGCACGCACACGCGCACGCACGCACGCACACACACACACACACACACACACACACACACACACACACACACACACACACACACACACACACTCAAACATTATGTCTGCTTTGTAATTTGGAGCTTTCCTTATTGAACTTGCACACATCATTAAGGCCTACACAACTTATGTGCTTTGTCTGTCAAAGGATGGTAGACAAACGCGTGGGACAAAAGGTATCACGCAATAAATACTCGAGGGGTGCCTGCACTATCTTCCTGTCTGCCTACGTTCTTCCTTTCGTGACAGGCACTTCTTGCTGGAACCCCTCAGACTTTATCAATGAAGAGGGTAAGATGGTAAGCGAAATTATAGGCCACAAGGTGTGACCTTAAACACGAAGGTGAACTTGCACATCGCAGTGGATTAAGATTAATATTAAGATTACAATTGTAGCCCCGTCGACAACCAAGGCCATGTCAGGGCTGTCACCACGTTAATTAAATATTACCACGTATTAAAAAAGGATAAAAACACAAGTTAAAAAATAGTCAAAATGTAGTAGTTAAAATACTTAGCTAAAAGTTACAAAATGTATTTTTAAATTACATAAAACGTACACAGTAAATTCTATCCAATTCTAAATGTGAGTTGTGTTCGCCGTCGACTTGCAGGCTTGAGGGAATCGCTCTGGAATGAAAGTGGAATTTGTGATTGTCTAGTGCTGTAATCGTGTGGATTATTGCGATCATCGTCATCGTCATGGAACGCCCGTCATTTTTGTATCTTTTTTGTCTCTTTATGTCCAAGGACAGAGGTGCCGCCACCCAGTTTGTATTTCTGACAAAAAGTTTTTCTTCCTTCACGCTGTGTCGTTCGGCTATCGCCCATTGACCCTGTGAGTTGGCACGTGCAAGTCAATACAGTGTTTCTGCTGCCCTGCCGCCCGCCAGTGTTTACTACAGTCGTGAAGAGCTACTATCCCTCACGAATGAACACTCTGAACTCGCCCCATCAGTTTATGACACGCTTCGTCGATTTGGACTTCTCAGCAATCAACAGGTTTTGTCAAAAAAGAAAAAAACGGCGACCATTTCGTGGTGGCCGCAGGAAACACAAGAAAGGTGAGCCCATTCCAGTGCTTGTAACTTTCTCTAATCTGTCACTCTCTTTGACTCTGTCTGTTCCCTTGGCTTAGTGCCACCTACTACTATCTTTCTCTGCCTAACTGCTTCATTCTCCTGCCTTTTTATTTTCATGAAAATCTTACAAAAGATGTTCTCCAGTCGGTGACGGACATGCTGGGCGTAATTATATTCCTTAGTCATAGGCGCATAACGGCAGCATGACGCACCCACGCTTATAATTGACAGGACAGTGTCTGAGAGATCAACGATGAAGAAGAAAGAAGAAGAAGAAGAAGGGGGAAAGAAGAAGAAGAAGAAGAAGAAGAAAAAAACGAAT
>JAGGCT020003835.1:10000-11039 GCA_017654935.2 Phymorhynchus buccinoides
TCGGACTACTGATGTTTTCTATTGCTAAATGACTTTAAAGGTGTCCGGTTACATTACCGCGACGTGGATACCACATGGCGATGAACTTTGATTATCGGTGGAATGCATGCATTGCTTGACCATGAATCTAGGGGCTAGTGGCATGAAGATAATAAAGCATTGTTCATTGTTCTCTCAAACACACACACACACACACAACGTACACACACAATCAAACAAAATGCATGTATGTTACCACCAGACAAAAAAGACAGAAAATGAACTCCTCGTTCCCATCATTGTTCATTCAAGATCAAAAGATAGAAGAAGTATCTTCACATAAAGTCTTAGGTGTTGTTATAGACAATAATTTATCATGGTCCAATCATATATCTAATCTTGGCAAACGCATTTCAAAAAGAATATATCAACTTGCAAGAATAAAAATATTTTTGAATCGTGACGCACGAAAAAGCTTTTTTCATGCACATATCTTCTCCCTTATAAATTATGCATCAACTCTTTGGGACAATAGCAGCGAAACAAATCTGAAACAATTAAATCGTTTACACAAACGAGCAATAAAATTAATACAGTTGAAGTCCAGTTCACTCACTAAATGTGATTACAATTCTTTAAACATCCTGCCATTTAAGGAAAGACTATTATATAACAAATGTGTATGCATGTACAGCGTTGTGAATGGAATAGCCCCTAAGAAAATCACCCAACATTTTGTTAGCAACGAAAGCAGACATACACGCAAACTTTCTTTTCCCAGACCCCGTAATAAGCTTTATAAATCTAGTTTATTGTACTCCGGCTGTACGGCGTGGAACAATTTATCTATTAATTTAAAATCGTGTACATCAAGACAGACATTTATGAAAGCACTTAAATTTCATATGTTAGAAACCCTATGAAGTCTCTAACTTTATAAATTTAGCACCTATTCCGTCGGAATATGTCCTTTTAATTGATACTTTACAATTTTTATACTTTGATTGTTCTTTGCTTTGTTCCATTGTGTCCGGGACATTTGTTAATATGGGTGATGGGG
>JAGGCT020003836.1:0-11033 GCA_017654935.2 Phymorhynchus buccinoides
TAATCATAATGCTAAGAGGTTCAAGCGTCGACGTGAGCACTGAAAGTGTTTTGTTTTCTTCATTCTAATGTGGCTTGGGGGTGACGAACAAACAGGTTGGGTTTACATGTTATCGTTCCCATTATATAGGGTGGTGACGAAAAGCATGGGCATAATATGAACGATGGGAAGAAAGAAGCGGTGCAGCGATGAGCGCGAAGATAATGCGCTCTAGACAGACGCAGTATATAGAGCTACTGAGAGCGTAAGAGGCGTCTCATATCGATCTGTGCTAGAAGTAGAGCAGAGAAAGTAAGGAAGATAAGAGTGTGATGATTGTATTAAGGAGATGGTCAGGGCAGGGGGTAAGTGGTAGTAAAGCATAAAATACATTTTACACCCAACCCTGAGAGAGTAGCAATCAAATAAACGTAAAGTAGCATTAGGCGTTAAATGGGTTGGGTAGTGGTTCAAACTAAGGAAGTGGTTTTATAGCCGTGACCATATTTTTCTGTATTTCCACTAACATCACATCAGAAATCTCTTTCATCCCATATACTTTCCGATAATACCACTATTTGTATGCGCACCTCTTTCATGATTTTCAACATTCTAACACCGAATTAGCGATATACAGTGAACTTAGGGCACTACATGCCTATTTTGTACAAGTGTGGAGAACTGGCAGTGTGTGTCCTCCTTACTGTGCTAGTCACACTTTTATAAAAGAATAGATCCCCCACTAAGAACACACGCACTTGAGTAATTCCTTTCAAAGCAAACGGTTTTTACACTAGATCCAGGTCACTGAATGTAATGTCACGAGAGAAGAGAGAGAGAAGAGAGAAGAGGAGAGAGGTAGAGAGAGAGAGGAGAGAGAGATGGAGAGGAAAGGAGCAGCAGAAGAGGGGTGATATGGAGAGAGGAGTCAGTGGTTATATGCCTGTGTGCAAGCAACATATACAACTACATCCGTAGTAAGGGGTGGTTGTATACGGCGCTGGAATCTTTGATAGACAAGGCAAAGCAATGAGCGCACAACACACGTTAGCATCCGGTATGGACGGCGCATATCAAACAAACTGCAATAACAAAGCGAACAGCACGAAAAGAGAGGACGCGGTGACACAGGAGCGGGACAGAGGTGAGCAAAGTTGGACAGAAATGACAGACGGAGGATACATGGAGATAGGCATGCAACAGGAATGGTGACGACAAGAGATACAGAGACCAAAAGCTACTTGCAGAGAGACAGAAACATGTTGAAGAGAGATACAAGAGAGAGAGAGATGGAGACAAAAGAGAGAGAGTGAACAGAGAGAGCTGAGACACAAAAGTCTGGTTGACAGAGAAGACAAAGAAAACAGAGGCGACACTGGAGAGAGAGGCAGACACAGCGAGACAGAGAGAGACAGAGACTCGTAGAGACACAGAGACAATTTCTGGAAAATGAGACAGAAAACCGCAGAGGGACAAGAGACAATGTCTGGAGAGAGACAGAAGTGTGGCTTGGTGTCCGTTTTCCAGATAACGAGGTGGGCTTTTGTCCGGTGGTGGCTTTGTCTGCTCACGCTACAAAAACTAGTACCCCATCGAACTCTCAAACCATCTTCAACTTCTAAATGTAGCTTCCCCTCACCAGTTCTTCATATATATGATAATAGAATAGCATAATCTGAGCAGAGTGAGGGACGTGAAAATCAATTGTTGGAATGGTAGTGGGAGACGCGAGGCCAAGTCTGTAAAGATTCTGTATTGTTATGCTTAAAGAAAAATTGGGTGGGGTTCAAGGTAACTGTGCAGCAGGTGTGGTCGATTTTGTTGTCACACTGAAATAGTGGGGAAGTTATGTCCTTAGTTGGTGCGTGTACGCGGTATTCATGATTACCGGTTGTTGGATTTATATGTGGGCGGTAGTTTATTATGGTGTCAATGCTGCAGTGACGCTGGGAGGTGAAAACTGAGGCCTAGCAAGCAGCTGGTTCAGAACAGATCTACGTCGACCATTTGTTTGATACAGTTTGCTGTTATCTGTTTTCTGTGGTCATTTTACTCTCGATGGCCTCATCTTGCTAATCCCCAACGATATAATTACGCTTTGTTTTGGTATCGTACTGTATAAAATTGCATAATCGTTCACAATATTTCTCAGTAGTGGCTGTGACGTTCTCGCCAGTCTAAATCTGTTGTGTGATGTTGTGTGTACGTCTAAACGCGCTACTCGATCTTTTCTAGATCATATAAGATAACTAGTAGGGAACAATACGGTTAAACGCTTCTGCACCCCCAAGTGCTCATGTAAAGTTTTATCTAGGCTTTCCGAATGAAAAGACTTAACCATTAATGTGTACTAATATCAATAATCAATCAGCACTTGTCCTAGCAGATCATATTATCCGCCACAAAGATTCTATTACACTGGCTATGGTCTTAACAAGTCACAACGAGCACGTGACACAATTATTAGTAAACGGATTTACACTTATCTTCTAAAACGTTCTATTCTGCCAAAACATGACCAATCTTGAAGTGCAGTTGTAACTTTTATTTTGTGACAGGATTGCAAGTGGCCAAAACAATTGATACAAAAAAGGGGTATGTAGGCCTTGTTTTGAATGTCTAATCTTGATATTAAGGCGGAATGGTATTACCTAGTGACACCCATCCACACAAGATCTCAGCACTTAAACCATCGATGTGGACTCACCCTCCTGGGTCACACGGCGTTCCCCCTTGGTGGATATATTTGCGTTGCTCAACGGTTAGGGACAGGTGGGAAAATAATATTAAAAAATTGCAACATAATACTCCATTAATGGTCTACCTCGTGCCACAGTTTATTATTTTTCTCCTGAAGCTGGCAGGAATCCACACATTGCAATATATGGAGCGCCCCTCGTATTAACACCAAAATAACAGTGTCGAGTCATTCTAGTTCCTTTACAAAACCTTTCATTACTCAAACCGTATTCATAATGTGCTGGGTTTGCAATGTCACGGACAGACACACAAATACGCTGACAAACGCATAAAGATAACCTTCTGGTCTTACACCGAGATCTTTACAAAAGTTCACAACTGCGAAGTAGTCTACAATGCTTTTCGGGAATTCCGAAATAGCATTCAAAAAGTTTACCCTATTTTTCCTCTCAAAAATATAAGAAAAACTGTAATTTGGATTTGGTTTCTCAATACCCCAACATCTGTGTCTGTCGAATTATGTTTGGTTCAAGTTTAAACAAAAAGTAACTGCATTTGTGAACTTTGTATTTTTAGACAGCATATATGTTTTCATAACTATCTCTTCGGCCCGATGGGAAGCTAGATATACGGTGGGTGGGTGTTTTACGCCCGCATAGAAGACTTCGCTGTGTGGCCAGTACTCGTCATACGAATAGAAGGATATGAAAGAAAGAAAGAAAGACGGAAGAAGGTGAGCGAAGGAAGCACAGAATGAATACTGTTTAGGAAGCGAGAGAGAAGAATAGGGAGAGTGCGTAGAGAGAGAGAGAGTAGAGAGATAGAGAGAGAGAGAGAGGAGAGAGAGAGAGAGAGAGAGAGAAAGAGAGAGAGGAGAGAGAGAGAGAGAGAGAGAGAGAGAAGAGAGTGAGGAGAGAAGAGAGCGACGAGACGAGAGAGAGAAGAGAGCGAGAGAGAGAGAAGGAGGAGAAGAGAGAGAGTGAGAGGAAACCGATACACACACGAACGAGATCAACACTGACATTGAACACTCTATTTTATCAAGGATGGAGAGATAGAGAGAGAGAGAGACAGAGAGAGAGTAGAGAGGAGAGAGAAGAGATAGAGATAGAGAGGAGGAGAGAGGTGGAGGGTTCCCTAGTAGAGTGGTTAAAGTGGATATCTATCCTATCTCTTGTGCGTGTGTCTGAAGATGAATACATCTCTGAGAGCAAGAGGATTACCAATAAGATTTTGGGCTTTCTGAACTACTAACTTTGTCATGTTATTTCATTTTGTTCTACCTTCTCGTTTATTTTTTTTATCACACCATCGTTAGTTTGTTTTGTCGTTGATATTTATTTTAAATTCTTCTTTGTTTTGTTTTATTTTCTTTTGTAAACTGTATAGTTTTGTCATATTTATGCTAGTGTATATACTATTTTGATGAGCGTGCCACAAGATTTGCTTGTTTGCGTCAGCATGTGTTGTGTTTGTTCATGTTTCTTTTCCAAAATTGCATTTGACATTTAGCCCACGCAAGAGAAGACATAACACACAGAGAGAGAGAGAGAGAAGAGTGAGATGAGAGAGAGAGAGAGAGAGAGAGAGAGAGCAGAGAGAGAGAGGAGAGAGGAGAGAGCCAGACAGAACAGAAGAGACAGCAGACAGACAGATATACACAAAAGACAGAGATGGTCCAAGACAGAATGATGAAATTCTGCTTAAACACAACAATTCGGGGTTGTCCTCCGGTCTGGAACAGGATCATTACACAGTAGGGGTAACCGTTTGTCGGTGGTTTAAAGATGAGGTGGCGAGTATGCCCCGGAGGCGTGCAACACCAGGAAGCCCGGATTTTAAACAATGCAGAAGTGCATAGCTGCTACGTTGAGCTGTTGACGTGTATAGACACTCATGGATAGAATGAAAATCCATTTAACGTCCTCCGGTGCTCTGGAACAGAACACATAGTTGGACATATGGTGGTATCGATAATAAAGATGGTGGAAACGATCCTGGAGGCAAATGCGCTGCGTTAGGCAGTGCAACACCAGGAAAGTCCGTGAATTTATAACAATACAGCATATTGATACAGTGATAAAACAGCACAGAATACAGAGAGAGTGTACGAGTAAATACGGGTTGTGGGTTCGATCATCAATTTCGCGGTAATGAGCAGTGACACATTAATTTTTAAAATAAGATAGCATCTGTTTATGTAGTGGTATTTAAAGAGCAGACAATAAATAAGTAATAGAATAATCTGCTTGCAAGCAAGGCGCATATTACAAGTCAATGACATTAGATTATGGAAAGCAAGGGGGTGGGATATCTTCATCTTTCTACAATGGACGGCTACAAGAGTAGTCAAGGGGGGGTATGGGTCATTTTGGTGCGGACAAAAATTTAAGCAAAACAAAAAGGATTTAGTGGTTACCATTAGAAAATGAACACTATGATTTAAATTAGCTACACGTTTAAATGCACCCAATATTACACTGCAGACACTAAGATATTTCTTTCTTTTAACATTCTAAAACTGTATTTTTCTTCCGATAGGAATATGTGTGTGATCGAGCGAGGACCATTTTTCTCCTTCGTGGGAGATTTACAATTGTGCCTCTCAATAATGACCTTGATATCATAAACAGGCAATATCAAACACGCGTGCGCGTTCAGAAGTGAGAGCTTTCAATGACCTGTCAATACTCTACGGGTGACTAGACATCTGAAGAATGTTTCACAAATGAGAAGATTTGATATGGTCCAGGTTGAACTCATTTCGTGAGCCCGTAGACCTGGATTACAGTCCCTCTCGTCCCCTTTATTATAGTCCAGATACACTTACATTTTATGCAAATTCTGGGTCAGACTGATCTTGGTGCACAAAATGAAGGGGTCCAAATCAACAGAATACAGGTCAGAATGACCGTGACGGGACCCGCTGACAGTCTGAACTCTGGTCGAGTTAGGAAAGTCATGTGTTCAACTAAGCGCTCAAAGGGCAACTGACGTGTACAGTGGCACAGGCAGGTCGACGCGTTTCGCCTCGTGCATTACGCTTACACCCGAGTTCGAACCGGGTAAAGGGGAATTTCTTTTCCTTCACTTTGCACTAGGCCTTGCGTCTGAACGTGGACCCTTTCGGATGATACGATAAAACCGAGGTTCCGTGTGCCATGCACTTAGAGCATACGTTACACCAGTAGCAACCGACAAGTTGTCATTTGGTCAAATTAATCCCACCCCCCTTGAGAAAAAAAAAAAAAAGTGAGCATTCACACACAAAAAGCGATGCAAATTTTTTTTTTATTGGGTGGCCGTCGCCTCTGGCTGCGACGCTCCTCTCCGCGTGGGAGCAACCCTAATTTCGGCAGAGCGCCTCATGACAGTGACACATACGGGTCCATTATTTGGATAGACCCATCATTGCTGTAGCAGGGATAATATGACCACCTTTTCCCGTGGGGATAACCGGGGGGTCTTTTTTGTATAATAGTTCCCACAACTTCTAGAAGTTATGGTGCTGGTAATTTCCTCTAATCTGTCACTCTCATTTACTCTGCCTTTTCCCTTTGCTTACTGTCACTACTTCTTTCGGCTTACCAGTCCATTCTCATCCTTTTTTCACAAAAGAAACATTTCAAAAACAATTCCCTCTCCAAGTCGGACTTGCGGACCTAACTGTTTCTTAGTTAGCGCATAACGGAGCATGACGCATCTGCGCCATAATTGACAGGAAACTGTCGGAGCGATCGAAGAAAATAAAAGAAGAAGAAAAATATGACCCATCAAGTTTGAAATCCAATCTGAAGCTTCTGCTGATCATAAGCTATTGTACTAGAGTTAATAGCACCAAGAGAGAGAGAAGAGAGAGAGAGGAGAGAGAGAGAGAGAGAGAGAGAGAGAGAGATAGAGAGAGAGATATAGAGAGAGAGAGAGAGAGAGAGAGAGAGAGAGAGAGAGGGCAGACAGTCAAATTGGAGAGAAAAACGAAAACAGAATTGTATTTACCAAGGAAACATGATATACGCCATCAGAGAGAGAGAGACAGGGGGGGGGGAAGAGGGGGGGTAAAAAGGGGGGGGGGGAGGGAGAGAGAGAGAGGAGAGAAGCAGGCAGACAGCCAGATTGGAGAGAAAACGAAAAAAATTGAAAACGAATTGTTCTTTTAACCAGTGGAACATGAGATAGCATCAAGAGAGAGAGAGAGAGGGGGGGGGGGGGAGACCAGAGACAGAGAGACAGAAACGGACAGACAGACAGACAGAGAGCGACGACAGACAGACGACAGACACTAAAAAAACGAATATCACGTCGGGACAGAAACGACAGTACGCAATCAAAACTTACACAGTTTTTCGCAAGCTTTCACATCGAAGCGAGAGCAAGTCAATATCAGTTCGTTTCAGTTTTTCATTTCATCATCTCATTCAAACGTTCTTGGCCTTGCGCGATCGTGACACTGATTGTCTCCACGTGTCTTGCCTTGCAACCAAACCCACTGGTTCGGGTTTTCCCCAACAATTCCAAACAAAGTTTTCATGTGTGTTTTCATGTGTCAATGTTACGTCACAGTTTTGTCATTTTAAGAACAAAGTTATCAAGACAGTTTTGTGATTGTTTTTCAAATTAACAGCTGATTTGATTCGGTTTTCCGGTGTTTGTCTCAGATTGATAGGGTATCTCGCCCATAGTTTTTGGTATGTAATGCCACATGTAATGCTCTTTCCACTATCACCAAGATCAAAATCAACGCCTGATCCGAATTCCTACTTTGTTTTCCAAATTTAAGAAGTTTAAACCCAATAACAAAAAGTTCCTCAGTAAGACCAGCGCAACATGTTGGTTTATCCTTCCTCAAACTGTAACATTTCATCGGGGTGATAGTTGAACGAACGTTTCCGAACCCTCCACCAACGAGAACAAAGAACAAAAGTTTCAGATGAATAATCTCACATCTTTGTTGCTCCACTAAATCAGACAATTCCGTGGGGAAACAAAGAAAAGTCGTACTGACTGGGACGGTATTCACGTGAGATTACATGAGACTTAGCATCATGCTAACTTAGAAGCTCTTCCAAAAGTCCTATTAGTCATATAGGACTTGGAAGAGCTTCTAAGTTAGCATGATGCTAAGTCTCATGCTATCTCAACGTGAATACAGGCCCTGGCCCAGTAAAAGCCATCTTGTCACACTTCTTTCAAGACCACGTGCTAAGTTAGAACTAGTTGGGGGGAGACCGGAACGGAGCTTCTGTGCGTGACAGTGTTTATTAACCAGTTAGATGTCGCCCAAAAGTTTCTCTTTACCTTCCCCCCCCCCCCCCCCCTCACTGTCGTTCTCTGTTGTTTGCGGCGATTTAGTAGCTTTATTAAACATTTTATAAAACTGATCTATAAAATCTTTCTGTTAGATATAACGCTGTAGAACGTCATTGTCGCTGTCATCTGACCAATTTGTAGCAAGCAACACGGGCAACACTCACAAAGATCAATCTCTTGTCATTACAACCTGTCGCTGTCAACCTTTTGTGTCTGTGTGTGTGTGCATGTGTAGTGTGTGTGTGTGTGTGTGCTGCTGTCTGTCACAGAAAATGAACGGCTCTCTGTCACAGGCAGCATGCACGTTTTTACCTACCGGTGAAAAGAAGGAAGGAATGAAGGAGGAGGGGGGGGGGGAGGGGGGAGAGAAGGAAAGAAGGGGAGAAAGCAGCTTAGTAGTCACTAGGTATGTTACGATAAACCAGCTGCTGCAGCTCTGTGTGCGACACGATGTCGATGGTTGAAATTCAGGTGGGCAAACTCGAGCCACAAAAACTCAAAATAAAAAGGGGTGGGTGGCAGGAGATGAGTGATAGTGCGGTAGGTGGGGAGTGAGGGAGGGGGGGGGTAGGTGGAGTGGAAGGAGGAGAAACAGATTGTGGTGGGAGTGGGGGTGATGAGTGGGTGTGGCTAGGTGTAGCAGGGGAAGGATGATGGGAAGGACGGGGGGGGGGGGGGGTGGGGTAGAGAGGCAGGTCTGTGATAGGAGCGGAGAAGACGTGGGGGGGGGGGGGGGTAGGCTATGGAGTGGATGAGGGTTGGGGAGGGGGGGGAGATGGAGGTTGTGATGGGGTGGTTGGTGGGGTTGGTCCGAGAATGCCAAAGGGGAGGGGGAGGGTGGAGAGGGGAGGGTGAAGGGTTGTAGGCATGTTGCCGGGATGCTTGAGTGGAGCGGATGTGTGACCTGTCCAATGTGCGCCGTGCGCGTGTGCGTTGCGCTCGCGCGCCTACGCGTACATGTGTTTAGCCCTCATTATAGCCCTCAGACAGTGCTATATTGTTTTCAGAATAATATACTTCATTAATACATGCATTTACGTTAGTTCATCTCTCGCCGGAGGTAACATCGTCTCCAGACTAGACAAAGACGCGGACAGCTTCAGTCAGCGTTCATTCAGTCAAAGGAGAATGCACTCAGACATGTCCTACGCAGTAAAGCCGGCGGACAGACTATGTGACTGCCTCATGTGACTCGATCAGGTCGTGACGCTTCACCTCATTTGCACACCATCCTAACTCGATCAGTCTGACTCAAGTCGGGCCCAGTCAGGTGACAGGGCAGAACCGAATTAGGGCGGGTTCTAAATTTCACTGATCGAGTCTGATCGAGTCAGATGGCTTGTGACCTCTTCTGTGCGGGAAACAAAATTTGATCTACGTCACGACCTGATCGAGTCATATGAGGCAGTCGCATAGTCTGTCTTTCCCGCTAACATACACTCCAAGGGGGGGGGGGGAAAACATTTTGGTTTACGATTGTTGAATACAAATTAAAACACAATTTTTTGTTTTTTTAAAAAGATACTTAACATGTACAAACAAACAAATTTCCTTCCTCTAAATTACATATAATGCAGCTAAAAGTCGCATAATTATACAGTACCGGTAATTACGAACATATGGGCGCGCTGCGCGGCGCACACCGCACACATAATACAAACACGCGCGCACGCGCACTTACACACACAACACCGTGCGGCACACCACACACACACCACCGTGCGCACGCACACGCACGCACACACACACATACACCGTGCGCAGCGGCTGCGCACGTACAGCACACACATACAGGAGTGTAAAAGAGGAGAGTGGGGGGGCTTTTCTTTTCTTTTTTTTTAAAGAGAAAAAAGAAAGTAAAGCGCATGTATAATAATTATGTCCTACTAGCAAAGAAGTAGCGAATTTTGAAAAGCTATACACTGCCAAGAGAGAGAGAGAGAGAGAGAGAGAGAGCGAGAGAGAGAGAGACGAAGAGAGAGAGTTAGAGCTCGAGAGATGAGAGAACGAGAGAGAGAGATGAGAGACGAGGAGAGACGACCGAGAGAGAGAAGATGAGAGAAGGAGAGAGAGAGAGAGAGAGGAGAGAGAGAAAGAAAGAGAAGAGAAAAAAAGAAAGAGAGAGAGGGAGGGAGGGAAGAGAGATGAGAGAGAGACGAAGAGAGAGACGAGAAGAGAGAGAGAGGAGAGGAGATAGAGAGAGAGAGAGAGTGATCGAGAGAGAGAGAGAGAGAGAGATTGAGAGAGAGGAGAAGCGAGAGAGTACGAACGTTGAGTAGCTCCAGAGAGAACGAGAGAGAGAGAGAGGAGAGAGAGATTTGAGAGAGGGTGAGAGAGAGAGAGAGAGAGGAGGAGAGAGAGAGAAGATGAGAGAGAGAGAGACCTGCTGCTATCCCGAGTTTTAGAGTAGATGTATCACTCATTATCTTCGCAATGAGCTCTTCTGGTTGCCATACGAGAGATTCCACCTCCTGGCTTAGTTTAATTCCCTTGATCAAATAGAAGGCATTATCTGTTTTTGCAGCTCGAGAAAGAAAGACAAGGAAAAGAGAGAAAGAAAGAGAGAGAATACGAATACGGAATACGAATACGAAGGTTAAATGAGGGTAAACGGATAAGCTCAAGATTCTTTACACCATGCCCTCGAGGGGAAAAAGAAAAGCCAAATAAGAAGAAAAGGAAAACAAAAATAAAAGTAAAAAAATGCATAAAAAGAATAGAAAAAATAACAACAGGCATGTTCACAGTAAATTGAAGAACATGCGAAAAAAAAAAAATTCAAGCTCAAACGAAGAGCTCGTTCACGTACTCGCACACACACAAAACATACGCATATCCTATAAACTATACCAAAACAGGGCATACCTAGTCTCTCTCTCTCTCCTCTCATCATCCTCTGAAGCGCACTCTCTCGATCTCCTCCCTGCTCTCCTGCGTCATAAAGCTCTCCTCTCTCGATCTGCCCTCATCTCATCTCGCACTCTCTGCTCTCTTCTCTCTCTCTCTCCTATACACTCCTCCTCCCTCTCTTCTCTCTCGTCTCTCTC
>JAGGCT020003837.1:0-11023 GCA_017654935.2 Phymorhynchus buccinoides
GAAGGAACACGGGAAATGACGGAGAGAGAGAGAAAGAAGAAAAAAAGAGAGAGAGAGAGAGAGAGGAGAGAGAGAGAGAGAGAGAGAGAGAGAGAGAGAGAGAGAGAGAGAGAGAGAGAGAGAGAGAGAGAGAGAGAGAGTCGGAGACAGAGAGAAAGATAGATACAGAAACAAAGACAGAGGGGACAGGGGAAATGAGTGAGAGAGAGAGAGAGAGAGAGAGAGAGAGAGAGAGAGAGAGAGAGAGAGAGAGAGAGAGAGAGAGAGAGAGAGTGAGACAGAGAAACATACAGAGAAGGAGAGATATATATATGTCCTTACAAATTGCTGTCACAAATGGCAAAATCTATTCCTTCTGTTGCTAATAGTTCAAACACACAACAGAAAGAAACCAAGATCCGCAGAACTACTCGTCCGATAGAACGTCATGGCGCGAACGCCACTCATTTCACAAGCTTATTTTGGAAGGGTAACTCTTTGCCTGCAGCTTTCTGAATTACGTCATGTTCTAAAATACGTCATGAACGCGTTCTGACTGACCCAGACTAAAAGTTCAGAGCATCATTGATTTACAATTTGTGATAGTTTTTTCATTAAAATAATAAAACAGAAAATACCGTCACTCATTTCACAGCGTTACACCGTGAACAAAATTGACCTGTGCTGGGAATACAATAATCCAAAATGTTTCCTATCTGTCCAAAACAGAAGTATTTCACTTGGAGTATTTCTCTGTGTTTGAATTTTTCAAAAGTGTTTTCTTTCAAAGCCTGGGATTTACTTTGGAAACCGTTATCAAAGCGTTACACGGTGTACAAGGCAGATGAGGCATTTTTTGACAGTTGATAGCACGAAGCTTTGATAACTGAGACTTATTTTATTTATTGCATCTATTTTCTAAAAGTATTAATTTTCTCATTTAGAAGTAACAGACCAAAGATGTATTCAAATTTGGAAGTGCCAAGTCCTTTTTCGTAAGTGCCAAAGCCAGTCCTGCGTTTTGACGCCATTTCATGGCTATTTTTACCCGTTTTCCGGCTTTTATAACATGTTAATCCATTACGATCGCATTGACCTTGTTTGTCAAGCTTTCTTGGCCATTTATCTTTCATTTTCACAAAATTACAGTTTATTTTAGCAACCGGGATATTAATTATTGGTCTTGAAAGAGGATAACCCTCCGTTGTCATCAATACTGAAGACGCATACTTCTTCTTTGAAATTATGACGTCGAAAAGGTAAATTGACAGATAATTGTGTTTTGTGGAAGATTTTGAAACAAGTGCGTGACGTTCAACAAGCTTATTTTGATCACAACGTTGCCTAAAATCTATATCCTTGGAAAGCAAAGTTTAAGTTTTCAAAGTGTTTTCTCTCTCTCTCTCTCTCTCTCTCTCTCTCTCTCTCTCTCTCTCTCTCTCTCTCTCTCTCTCTCTCTCTCTCTCTCTCTCTCTCTCTCTCTCTCTCTCTCCGCCCGTGGAGATACAAATATGATACAAATATTGTACATGCTTTTTTATATACATACTTCCTTTGGTTGGTTATTGGTTTTGTTTGATTAATTCAAGTGTTCTATTGTGATAGGGGCTGTTGGCCTATCTCATTAAAAGTCTTGTCAGCGTCAGCGTCTCTCTCTCTCTCTCTCTCTCTCTCTCTCTCTCTCTCTCTCTCTCTCTCTCTCTCTCTCTCTCTCTCTCTCTCCTCTTCTTCTCTCTCTCTCTCCACCGCCTTTCTTTCTCTCTCTTCTCATTTTGTCTATCTTTTTATCTCTATCACTAAACCGACCTTTCGTTTGAATAGTTCGATCGCTGTGTGTATATAACTAAGATGCCTTCCTTTCAGCTGACTGATTCAATTAGACTACTGTCAAACTAAACTTATCCATTTGACGCATGATTGAAGACTCTTAAGTTCTTTGCCAATGGTTCATGATTGAAAACTCTTAAGTTCTTTGCCAATGGTTCACGATTGAAGACTCTTAAGTTCTTTGCCAATGGTTCACGATTGAAGACTCTTAAGCTCTTTGCCAATGGTTCACGATTGAAGACTCGTAAGTTCTTTGCCAATGGTTCACGATTGTAAACTCTTAAGTTCTTTTTCGAGGCGTGTCTCTCTTTGCCTCTCTCTCCTTGCTCTGTCTTTATAATATCTCTGTCTGTGTATGGTTCACGATTGAAGACTCTTAAGCTCTTTGCCAATGGTTCACGATTGAAGACTCTTAAGCTCTTTGCCAATGGTTCACGATTGAAGACTCTTAAGCTCTTTGCCAATGGTTCACGATTGAAGACTCGTAAGTTCTTTGCCAATGGTTCACGATTGTAAACTCTTAAGTTCTTTGCCAATGGTTCACGATTGAAGACTCTTAAGCTCTTTGCCAATGGTTCACGATTGTAAACTCTTAAGTTCTTTGCCAATGGTTCACGATTGAAGACTCTTAAGCTCTTTGCCAATGGTTCACGATTGAAGACTCTTAAGCTCTTTGCCAATGGTTCACGATTGTAAACTCTTAAGCTCTTTGCCAATGGTTCACGATTGAAGACTCTTAAGCTCTTTGCCAATGGTTCACGATTGTAAACTCTTAAGTTCTTTTTCGAGGCGTGTCTCTCTTTGCCTCTCTCTCCTTGCTCTGTCTTTATAATATCTCTGTCTGTCTCTCCGCCACCTTTCTTTCTGTCTCTTCTAATTATCTCTATCTGTCTACGTGTATCATTATACATTCGTTACCCCACCCAACTCTCTTTTACCCCCCCCCCCCCCCTAGAGTTCTCTCTGTCTACATATGTCTGTCTGTCTGTCTCTTTCTATCTCACTCTCTCATTCTCTCTCTGTCTCTCTCTCTCTCTCTCTCTCTCTCTCTCTCTCTCTCTCTCTCTCTCTCTCTCTCTCTCTCTCTCTCTCTCTCTCTCTCTCTCTCTCTCTCTCTCTCTCTCTCTCTCTCTCTCTTTCTCTGTCTCTCTCTCTGTCTCTCAACTATGTAATATCCGAATCCAAATCCAGATCAACTTAATTATTTTATAACAGAGCAATTTCAGCCAGGTGCACAGTGGCGCAAAGGTAACGCGTTTGCCTTGTGTCAAGTAAACCCGAGTTAGAACCTGGGTACAGGGTTTTTTTTCTCTCACTTTGCACTAGGCCTCACGGTCTGAACGTTTTGCCTTTCGGATGAAACGATGAACCGAGGTCCCATGTGCCCATGCACACGTTAATCCCAGTGGCAACGAAAGAGTTGTCATTTGGTCAATCCCCCCCCCCCCCCCCCCCCCCCCCCCCCCCCCCCCCCCCCCCCCCCCCCCCGCCGCCCCCCCCCCCCCCCCCCCCTCTTTCCTTCCTTATCAGTCACACAAAAATCGCATGCAAAAAAACAAAAAACAAATTGGGTGGCGCGCCTCTGGCTGCGACGCTCTCTTCAGGTGTAGTCCAAGATAAGAAGTCACGAAAACGGTGAATCGTTCAAACACTACGTACAGTTTAAAGAATAGTATGATCAGACTCAGAAGAGTTTACTTAACACTTCCTGAGGTAGGGACATCAAAGATTGTCAGTCTTTCATTGTTTATTTAGTATTTTAAAATATGGTATAAATGCAGACGAAAACGCAGCTCCGGCAACGAAAGAGAGGCCCGCAGTTAATGCTTCTTCAACAAATCTAGTTGTAAGCAAGCGCGAAATCGCAATAGTTTGTGGCACGCGGTCTATTTTTACCACTCCAATCATGAGTTACCTCCCCTGGATTTTCAATAATTTTAATCTGTAAACCAGAATGTTATCTCTGCACCATTTCGTAACTTTTTATATCTTTTGGAAAACATTTAAAACTATGTATCCTACTTATACTCATCAAAAGAAGCACCGCATACTCGTCGTGTCTGTTGTAGTGTCTGTATTACGTATGTTTATTATTTTGTACGCTTTTAAAATACATCATTTTAAAGAGCGGCCTCAATTTGAAGTGTAGCCTCGATTTGAAGTGCGACAATTTTGTAAAAATGTGCGACAATTTTGGACCGACAGACAGAGACAGACCGACCGACCGACAAAGTGAGTTATAGGTTTGTGGCAAAAAAATAAACTTAGTGCACGCATACCTTCAATTACCACACATTCCGCTTGAACAGGAAAAAAAAAGATTTAGATCTAGATAAACATTAGGCTTATTTGGCTTCTTGCCCATAGTCAACCAGCTGACAATTCTGCCCCCTTTTCTTGGCTTACTGAAAACCTAGATATATCCTGGCCCTACCAGATTATTATATGATGTACTCAGGCAGAGACAGTAGTGAGTGTAAAAAGCAAGTGTGTGAGGGGGGGGGGGGGGGGCAGAGTGAGTGAGTGTGTATGTGTGCATGCGCGTGCATGTGTGTTGCTTTTTGTTGCTTTTTGTGTGCGTATGTATGTGTGTGAGATAAATGAAATGAAAAATGAATTTGATTGACATTAGCAGACAATGCTCCAATGCCAAGGAAGCACAAGCCACGAAGTGATGAACTAAAGAATATAAGCCTATAATTGTGTGTGTGTGTGTGTGTGTGTGTGTGTGTGTGTGTGTGTGAGAGAGAGAGAGAGAGAGAGAGAGAGAGAGAGAGAGAGAGGGGGGGGGGGAAAGAGTGAATGTGTGTGTGTGTTAATGTGTGTGTGCGAGAGAGAGAGAGAGAGAGAGAGAGAGAGAGAGAGAGAGAGAGAGAGAGAGAGAGACAGACAGACAGACAGACAGACAGACAGAGACAGAGAGAGAGACACAGAGAGAGACAGAGGTGGTGTCTGTATTAATGTGTGCGCGCGCACGTGAATGTGTGTGTGTGTGTGCGTGTGCGTGTGCGTGTGTGTGTGTGTGTGTGTGAGAGAGAGAGAGAGAGTGAGAGAGAGAGAGAGAGAGAGAGAGAGAGAGAGAGAGAGAGATTGTGTGGCGTGATGTGGGGGTGGGGGTGGGGGTGGATGTACTCGTAAACGTTGACGTCTTGACGAGGTTGATCCGGGAGGGTGTACTTTTTCTTTTTTATGTATGTTGTGTGAGTGCTGTGTTTATGTGCTTTTTATTTAATAAAATAAAATTATGTTGTTGATTATAGTCCTGTATTGTTTTTACCCCATCGCATAAACCAATTATTTTTTACTGAAGCAAAATGTTGTTGTTGTCGTTGTCATACCCTGGCTAAAAGACTTCAGGGATCATCCCAACAAATGCAAATGCACCAGCTAGGAATGAGAATACTATGTGTGTGACCGCTTTTGATTACCCTGACACGTTTGCAGCCACACTCCAACTTCGGAGGATTTGGAAGACTGACGATGTTATGCTAGTAGTTTGTCATAGCTAAAGACAATCCAGCATAATTATGAAGAGCATAACACCATTTTGATGTAGCTTTGGTGTTCTAGCCTATGTCGATTGGGCTGACACAGCCTTAAAGGCGATCTGAGGCAAATAAAATAAAATAGTCATTTTCATTGAGTATGTAACTGGAGAGGGAAGGAAATAAGTTGTTTTTTGCATATTAAGAACTTCGTTATAGCTATATACTGACAGTGAAGTATATGATATATCAGCCTAGAACCACTTTCAACAGCTAGCCTTTTCCCACTTACTTTTTAAAAAAGGGTTATGCTTAGTTTTCCTCATTAGTCCCTTGCTAGAATTTTCGTTTAATTATAACTGTCCATGATCAAAATGCCTTTGGCACTGAAGGGATGAAAGAATGATGATGAAAATGTCCCTACATCAGAAATTGACAAACACACCTTGAGAAAACATCATACCAAATTACATGCTTGTTACATGAAAATGCTAAACAGTGGGTGTTTAAAAAAAAATCAAATTTAATTATCCGCCATCAAAATGCCATTGGCATTGAAAGGGTTAAAGGCTGAACTTTGTCCATACATCAGAAATTGATAAACACACCATAAGAAATTATCATATCAAATTTCATGCTTATTTCATGAAAATTCCCAACACTAGATTATTTTTATTATAACCATCCGCAAGTAAAATGCCTTCGGCACTGAAGGGGTTAAAGACACACCACGTCACGTGTCAAAATCACAGTTTTCACGTGTTTTCCCTCTTATGACTGGTAAGAAATCCTAAGAAATCTTCTTAGCATAAGAGGGAATGTGACACGTGACGTGGGGGGTCTTTAAAGGCTGAATTGAAAATGTCCCTACGTCATAAATTGATAAACTATCATGCCAAATTTCATGCTTATTTCGCGAAAATGCATACCACTAGAATTTGTTTTAGTTATAAATGTCTGCGAAAAATGCCCTTGGCACTGAAAGGGTTAAAGGCTGAATTGAAAATGTCCATACGTCAGAAATAAATAAACACACCATTAGAAAATATCATGCCAAATTCCATGCTTGTTACATGAAAATGCACACCACTAGAATTTTTTTTAATTAAAGTTGTCCGCAATAAAATGCCCCTGCACTAAAAAGAGTTAAAGGATAAATTGAAAATGTCCCTTCGTTAGAAACACACCATAAGAAACCATCATGCCAAATTTCATGTTTCTTACATGAATATGCCCAACACTAGAATTTAAAAAAAATTATACTGCATGTTCGCGATCAAAATTCCCTTGTTACTGAATGGGATAAAGGCTGAACTGAAAAGTCCCTATGTCAAAAATTGATAAACACACCATAAGAAACTATCATGCCGAATTTCATGGCTGTACGTTAAAAATGCACAATTATGACAATTCCTCCTCAGCTAGTGGGAGCAACCGGGATTTCACAGACACCTCGATCTGGGCAGATGGCCTAATCAATAAAAGGTTTTTGAGTTGAGTTGAGTTGAGACTCTCTCTCTCTCTCTCTCTCTCTCTCTCTCTCTCTCTCTCTCTCGACCTAATTTTGTAATAGGATGGAAGTTCAGTTTAACGTCGCGTATTGGCTTTCGCCATGTACGACGGGCTGAACAAACCAACCATGGTATAAACAGAAATGTATGTTCCTGAATCACTGTCTTAGCCAAAAGGCCGAGAAGCGATCAGGAAGTTTTTTGAATACATTCGAATTGTAATAGGATATGTTGTTTGTGAGATATATCTAAGGGGATATGGCCTTTAAGAATAAAAAATGTCTGCGTCTGCGTCTCTCTCTCTCTCTCTCTCTCTCTCTCTCTCTCTCTCTCTCTCTCTCTCTCTCTCTCTCTCTCTTTGTTTCCAGTGATATCTTTTTCTTCAACGGTTCGATCTCTGAGACCCCCTCCCATTCAACTGACTGATTCAATCATTGTCAACTGACTCATCACGCGTCACCGTGGATCATCCTTGTAGGTCTCTTGAGGTGCCTCTCAATCTCATCACATCTGTTTTATCGTATTCATTCCCCGTCACTCTCTTTCTCTTTTCCTCTCTTACTCCTTCTCTCTCCCTCTCGCCCACTCTCTCTGTCTCTCTGTCTGCTGAATATCCAATATGAGGCTTTTTTGTCACACTCAGATACACATACACACGCCAATATAATTACGATTATATCTCGTATGCTGATTGGTCAGAGGTACACACACTCTGACCAGTGGATAACTTGAGATATGCGCCCGCAGCCAGTACGCGCCAGTACCCCAGATTCAGAGATGCCAGACGTGTTTAGCCAGAAGTGCTCAGGAAGGACTAGCCTAAGATAAGTTTACTGGTTTTAGTTATTTCCACATCCCTAGTCAGTCTAAGCTTACAAACATTTACTTAACTGCTATGTGTGAGTTTGTTGTAATGTTTCTTCTCGTCGAAAATCAGGTTAGTTGATTCCTTTGACATTTCAAGTAGTCTACCATTGTCATTGCTCGACCCGCCAAATCTCAACTGACCAGTTTGGCTCTCAAATGCCTACGTTGAAATAATAAACCGGTCGACTCTATAGTCTATTCAGTGGTCAATATTGTGGCTCTTTCAGCAGCCATGGCGACTCCGACTTCGCAGAAGGATATTTTGAATCCACAGCCCAAAACCCGAGGATATTGTGAAACTGGGCTAAGAAAGTTGAGGCTCTCGGTAAACTAGGCCTACTAGGCCTAGCCTAGTCAAATACTGTAGCTTTCTGCTGTAAGCGCGCAATCTCGGACACGCGCACTCAGCCTATAGGCCTAGGTCCAGCCTAGCGGGCGCCTCTGAAAGACACTCTACTGCCACTTTCAGTTTTGCCATTTGCTCACTCCGCGATGTCTAGGCTATCTCAGACTGGGGGAAAAGTCTGTCAAAGGCAAAACAGTTTGAAGTCTTGTTTAAAAACAAAAAAACAAAAACAAAAACAGTCTCCTACTACTGCTAGGCCTAGGCTACCGCTAACGGACAGGGCAAATAAATCAACATCAAGATCAAGGGCAGCACAATTTCAAGATTTCTATCGAAATCCATAACATAGGCCCTAAGCCCATCCTTTGGCAGAAAAGTTTGGTTTATTTTACTGCTAGAGCTGGTACAAACTTGCAATTAATTATTTCGACGTTGCCCTTGATAGAATTCCAACAAAACCAGGTTTCATGTTGCACTCTTGAAATTAATTAAATGAATAACTTTTACGTATATTTAAGTTCTCGATAAGTACCCCTGATTATGCATTGGAACTCGGCTTGTGCGTGAACGGGAAACGAATGAAGCGAGTGGTCCTAGGGCCTACTACCAGGTGGTACCAGGCAATAACTGATTTTTAAAATGCAGTTTTAGAAAGTATGTTCATGTAAAGAACGTGTTGAGATTAGAAAATGTGCAAAATATCAAGACTGTAGCTCAAATAATTTCCGAATTGTAGCAATTTAAAGTTTGTTTAATTTGGGTAATTTTGCGTCATTTTAAGCTTTTTGCTACATGTTCAAAGTTTAGAATTTTACCAAGCTCCAACAACACGCATTAACGATTTATAATTTATTGTGTCTTCTTTTACTACCTTAACTCTATCCACAAACAGTAATACAAGACTGTCTGCTTTGTGGTTTGAATACAGTGCCTGCATGAAACAAGGTGAGATTGAGGAAATAAAATAACATCGAAAAAGTGAACAAAATGCACTGTTTTTGAAGAGTTGTAATTACATAACTAAGAAGCCTAGAGTTCTGATTTTGGGGATAGCTAATCACATGCATGTGTCAAACACAACAAGGCAAAGTAGTGATCACCCGGTAACAAACTAAACGATCACCATGGTAACAAAATCAACCAGTTTTGTAAAATTGGTAAAATTCATGAAATATGACTTTTTTCAATACATCACAAATCAAAGTCTACTGTTGCTAAAAATTTGAAATGTTATTATCTTAATTCTCCGTTTTAGACAAATCTCATTAACCTTTTTTTCTTCGAAATCTATGTTCTGTTATTTGTGTCCTCTGCCACAGACAGAAGGAGGATTATGTGGTTTTTTTGGGGGGGGGGTTTCTCGCTGTTTCTGACTTTGTTTTTCCCAGAAATATCTTGTAAACTGCAGTAAATAATTGATTCAAATTGTGCAAAAGGGTACATTAACTGAAACAGAAGGCAGTTAAAGGCAAATTACAACCTTGTTGACTTTGACCTTGAACACTTTTTTTTGGGGGGGAGGGGGGTAGTCAAAGTTTTCGCACCTTTGCAGCTACAATCAATTTTTTGTTGTAAGTATGTATATTGGCTTATGGCGATTCTATATGTTAACTATGTATTACCCTCATTACCTTGACCTTGAGCATAATAGTTTGTATGATTAGGACATATATGTCAGATTTTCCGCATTTTTAGTCCCCAAATTTCAATAGCTCAAGGTGTTGCACATGCCTGATATTATTATTTAAAGTATTAACAACCTTTGGGTGTCCTTGACATTTGACCGTGTTTCTTCCTTGTATGTTGTTATATCTTATGAATAGCTGTATACATTTGTTCCAAATTTTGAAGAGTACTGTATAACTTAAAGCTACTGTGTCCCAAACAGTATCCATTTTCCTTTACATTGAACTTTGACCTTGAGTTTTTAATTTTGTTTGTGGTATACATTATCGTATCTCCTGAAGCTCTGCATGGACCTAGAGCGTGTCTCGGTCCTTTATAAATTTGCTGACCCTGACATTTAAATCTTGTTTACATCTTATTCACTTTCCCATGGGAAAGCTGCCGCCTTTGCTCTAGTGTTGCTGGTGTGCTGAACAGTTCCCCATGGAAAAACTAGTTGAGTTGTTGTAGTTTTCTTGTTTTTAGGAACTCATCCATGGCAATTAATTTCTTCCTTTCTTAATTAAGTGTAAAGCTAATCCCCAGCACATGAATTTAGGGGACGTTTTCACTTCTTGTTTTATATTTTAAAGGCAAAGAAATAATTTACCTGCACAAGAAAATATCACTTCTTCAGCCTTTGTTTCAGATATACATAACACACACACACACACACACACACACACACACACACACACACACACACACACACACACACACACACACACACACACACACACATGCGCGTTTCGTAGCCCACATGTGTGCGCATGGGTGTACATGTGTGCCTGATAAATATATGTATAAGTCAAATGAAATTTACATGTAGTTTTGTTGTGATAAATTACCCACTGACACAGGAAAATTACTTGAACGTGTTTTAATTTGCATGTGATTTTTGTGTGACTGTTTAGGAATGAAAGAAAGGGGGGGGGGGGTGTAAATTTTGACCAAATCACAACTTTTTCGTTGCCACTGGGATTAACGTATGCTAAGTGCATGGGCACACGGGACCTCCGTTTATCGTCTCATCCGAAAGGCTCCTCGTTCAGACCGTATTAAGGCCTAGTGCAGAGTAAGAGGAACAATCCCCTGTACCCAGACTCGAACTCGGATTTATTGTATACGAGGTGTGTGTGTTACCTCTGTGCCACGCTGGTGATATGGTGTTGTGTTGTTATCCTGGTTTTTGTGTTATGTCGTTATGCTTCTTCAAACAATGCTTTGATTTGATTTTATTTCATAAAGATATATCCTTGTTTTAAGTCCATATTTTGCTTTTGATGTTTGTGGGGATGCGCGTGCTTGAGTCAACACGTGCAGGGTTGCGCTTATTTTGTTAT
>JAGGCT020003838.1:0-7500 GCA_017654935.2 Phymorhynchus buccinoides
TCTCTTTCTCACCCTCTCTCTCTCACTCACTCGGTGTCGAGTTGTGTGTGTGTGTGTGTGTGGTGTGTTGGTGTGTGTGTGTGGTGTGTGTGTGTGTTGTGTGGTGTGTGTGGGTGTGTGAGACATAGCCTGTGTTCTGTCGTGTAATTTGCAATACAAAATATAATAATGTATGTTCTATATTGAACAAATGTTTCTCAAGAGCTTTTCTGTTTTAAGCCAAATTTTAGCAATAGGGTCCACTCTAGTCACGGACTTGTTTATAATTGAGAAATTGTTCAACTCAAAATGGTTGAGACTTTTCTTGACTGAGACACCTTGTTATCCGTTTGTTGCTAGTCTATAGCTAGGCCTGCTGAAAGGTATATCTAGCTCTTCTTAAGAAATACAAAGACCTCTTAGCACACAAATGTTGCTGATAACATTCTGTTCTTTGAACATTAATCTTGATCGTCGTACATTTTTGCCGTAGTGTTCGCTGTTTTTGAAACACACACACACACACACACACACACACACACACACACGCGCGCGCGCGCGCGCGCTGCACGCACGCACGCACGCACGCACGCACGCACGCACACGCGCGCACGCACACATGCACACACACACACACACACACACACAACCCACACCACACACACACACACACCACAACACACACACACACACACACACACACACACATGCGGTATAGAACGTTTGACATGCTTTTGACGACATTGAGTAGCACATTCTGTGATATTGTCTTGATGAATCTAACGTCAAATTCTAAGGTTCTGAAATTTTTAAAGTTGATAAACTACGTACAGAAAACAAGAAGAGACATTGACCTCTTTCCGAAATGCAGACGACAAATCGCTATGATGCATAATGACCAAACACGCTCTCTTCACAACAAGAGATCAAAGGGAGATGATTCTCATATGTACGGGAGGTAACCACTGCCTTCCGAAAATGATGCAAAAATCAATATTGTTTTTATTGCCAATATCTTTCAAATGTGTAACACCTTGCACGTTTACCTATTAACTTATGCCATTTTAGATTTTTCTTTTCTTTAGGGCTTTCAAGACCAGGAGCTTCCGTGGATGTTCGGTCCTTTCAGAGTAACAGCAAACTGGTCAGCCCTGGTAGTCTATAATCATGTGTTTCAACACTAACATCAGAAAAGAATTGCTTCAGCAATAGAGTTACTATCATCTGGAATGAATTACCCAACGAGCTGAAATGTGCACCCAATGCTAACTTATTAAAAAATCGTCTCGACAAATCTCCAAATTATTTAAAGTTATATGGAAGATTGGATGAGTAACCTTAGGAAAATGTGAAGTTAAAAACCTTGACCATTACTCGTAACACTGATTCTAAAGACGGGACTATCTCAAAGGTTTGACATCTTATGTTGTCCCTATCTACTACTACTACTACTACTACTACTACTACTACTACTACTACTACTACTATTACTACTACTACTACTACTACTACTACTACTACTACTACTACTACTACTGCTACCACTACTACTACTACTGCTGCTGCTGCTGCTGCTGCTGCTGCTGCTACTACTACTACTACTACTACTACTGCTACTACGTCGCATAAACCTTTTAGTTTGCAAACTGTTTTGCACTTTAAAATATATTGAATATTTACACCATAAACATTATGATACTAGTCTATCTCATAATGTGTGTGTGTGTGTGTGTGTGTGTGTGTGTGTGTGTGTGTGTGTGTGTGTGTGTGTTGGGGGTATTTGTCCCTCTGCACATGCGCGCACGCGCGAGCGTATGTATGTCCATGCATGTGTGCGTACTGGGAGATCTATGAAAAATAGGTCAGCTTGAGGTCTATTAAGGGGGGAGAGTGAATGCGGGGGCGGGCGGAGTGGGGGGGGGGGGGGGGGGGGGTAGTGTGAGAAAATGCCTTTTTCGTGGAAAACGCTATTTATAATGGTTTGGATTATAGGGAGTGTGACGAGGTGTGTGTGTGTGGGGGGGGGGGTGACGTAAATGTAGTAATGGTGATTTCGTTCCGGGTTGTTTCTTTCCTTTCGGGTTGTTTTGTTGTTGTTTTTGCTCAGATTTTTAACTTCTTTGTGAAGTGCTTAGAGCCCCGTAAGGAGAATAAGCGCTATATAAATTGTCATTATTATTATTTTTATCATAACATCATTTCAGTTTTTGTGATGCCCCCAGAATCTCAACATCTAAACACTTACGAAACCCCCTCATATATTACCTTGCCAGCACCACAATCGTGTGAGTAGTAGTCACAGTCAGCTTCATCTTCTTCCCCCACACACTGGGCAGTCCAGTCACAGCGTGGAAACTGATGATACAGTTCAGGCCACACTGCCTTGCTGCAGTTCCACTTCGACTGCGCAGACACAAACTGGGGTCTTTTGTTTAGGATAAGGAACTTAAAGTGAATGCTTCTACTAAATCGAGTAGATAAGGATATTGGGATACTTTCGTTCTGAAGTTTGTTACGTATTGTGTTACTAAATCGGTTGTTAAACAGTAACCAGTCTGGTAGAGTAACCATCGTCCACGGACTCTTATGAGAGAATATGATTCTGTACAAAACAGAATCACAATGACCAAAGTACATGTCAATAATAGGTCCGCTGTCTTTTCTGTTAGCTATTAACAGGATGCGTTCCTTAGCGGGTAGAACTATCGTGTTGCATACTTTAGGTCTTGCAAAACCAATGTCACCGATAGTTTTTATGTACCCTGGAAACACATAAACGAAATTGCATTTAGCTTCAAATGCTGTCAGACACGTTTATTGATAAATATAAAATGCATAGATTTTAGTACATAACATTGTTTTAATTCATGTGATCAACGAACCTGTCGTGTGTACATACTTTCTATGGAAAATGTTTTATATCATTAGTAGGACAAATAAAAACAGTTCCAACACAAAATTAATTGATGATGTTCGACTGTCTATCCACGATGACGTCCACAGCATTCCCATCATGTGGATGTTGAGTGGGTCTGAAGATGGCGGCTGGTGAGGCCAATCCTCGCTCTGAACTGCCTGTTGCAGTGGGGACAGGGAATGTATGAACTGAGTCAGATTGGGAAGCGTTGGCTCTGCATTTTCGCTGCTGGCGTTACAGCTCCTTGGATTCAATGCGCTTGGTTTCTAAGACACGCACGTCCTCTTTGATCAGCGGGCGCCAGACAGGGTGGTTTTGTGCCGATTCTTCCCAGAACTGGACTTCAATGCTGCAGCGCTTCAGGGATGCTTTCAAGGAGTCTATGTAGCGCTTTTTTGGGCCACCATGGGAGCGCTTGCCTTCTAGCAGTTCGCCGTAGAAGAGCCTCTTTGGAAGACGGTTGTCTTCCATTCTGCAGAAATGGCCTGCCAACCTTAGCTGACAACGAATTAGCATGGCATGAATGCTCTCTATCTGAGCTCTCTGGAGCACTTCTGTGTCAGGCACTTCAACCTGCCATTTGATACTATTATTATTATTATTATTATTATTATTATTTTATTATTATTATTATTATTTAGCACGCCTAATCAATGTAATGCCCTAGGCGTTTACAATACAAAAATATAATATACACATATAACACCACATATAATAATATTTAACATATAGCATAAAGAATGGGAAATAAAAATTACACAAACAATATGCAGCAGATTTCTGAGGAGTTCAGCTGGTTGGCATGACGGCTGTAAACTGTCCAAGTTTCGCAGGCGTATCGATAGACTTTAAGATTGGTCTTTAGGCTGATTCCTCTTCTTTCCCACACTTCTTGGTAATAGGAAAGTTGTGACTTCGCGTTATTTGGATTTTGCGCAGGGTTGTCAGCCTCACTCTCTCGTCCAAACCTATCTAATTCCAGCAGCAAGACGAAGTCAAGACGACTGGAGATAAGCCAGGATGCAGTGGATGGCCAGCAGTGTCCTTCGTGTCTCACTGTGCCATAATTGTGCTCTACAGCGCTTTGCTGAAACCACCCTCTTGCCCGTTGAACCACTTGATGGTTTCCTCCTCGCAGTCTGCCGGAACCAGTCTTCGCATGCATAGGTAGAAAAGCCCTAACTCTCCAATAGGTCTATAACCCATCGGCTACTCTCACCTTGTTTAGCCGGCCAGTCGAAGCCGTTGTCCGGGGTGTTGAAAAGTTATCAATGTGTTGAAAAGCATAGTCAATTTTGTTTTAATTTAGCAAGGAATTTATCTTTCTTTAAAACAAATATTATTTCTAAAGCCAAGTGTACATATCTCTTAATTGACATACATCTTGACATATATCTTATTTGATGTACTGCTGAATTGGCTAATGTTTTCTGCCTTGTAGTTGTAAACATACCTGGACCAAATTGAATACATTCATTAAACTGCTGGATGATGTTGGACTAATGTTGTGGTGCCGACTAATGTTGGCACCCTAATAATTTATTTATCGTATAAAATCCCTCCATAGTCCCAAAACATATAACATGATACAGCAAACAAACTTTTAACAATAATACGTTTTACTCACCTCTCTTTAATGACTGATAGACAATGGATAGTTGCCAGTCTTCAGATTTGTTGACGGCTAGAAATTCTATGGGGACTATGGGATCAAAGGCAGTAGAGCCATATAGTGTAATTTGACTTATGATGTGTTTCACATTGTCATTTACTATGATTGGTCCTGCGTAGAGATAACCAGAGCGGCAGTCCCAGTCTATAAGAAGTTCATGTGAACGTTTTCCCCAAACACATTGCCAAACAGATGCATGAAGAAAGCTACAAGCCGACAACTGATATTTGACTATTGCTCCTCTAGGAACTTCTTGCATTATATAGCATTTTCTGTGTCGATCATTTCTCAGTTTAAAACTCTGAGGGAATGTTGAAGAAGATGCATTTGCATCACACAAGCTGGTATTACCGACAAGTTCATTTATGGAGCATGTTCTATTTATATCGATCGAGGATTGCTGATTGTAGCTCTCCAGTATCGTTTTCAGTGGAACGTTGCTAGTAGTCACAGGATCTTTCAAATCTTGACCTTCAGAAATCGTTTTTGCAGAAATGGTATCATGTGTAGAGACATTGGAACTAAAGGTTTCGTCCAGTGAGGTTGTAGATAAGTTGAATAGAAAACCTTCAATGTTACTTTCAATCAACATTTTTTAATGTTACTTTCCATTTCACAAATCCGTTGTATATATTTTTATAATTGTTTTTTTACAACGTTTTTTTTAATAATCTGATTACATTATTGGAAGTGTTGGTAGGTTTGTATGACCCTAAATGCTTCTACTCATTTTCTTCAAAGTTGTGTAAAGGTGTTACCCAAATCATTATTTGTGTTCTAAATAATTATGTTTAGATTAGGTTCATTTATTGCAATATGAAGAAACGCCTGTTCTATTTGCGTCTCATAGTTGCTTAAATAAGGATAAGTCTGACAGACTGCCAACAGTGCAACACAGCTAACACAACACACACATACACACACAGAGCTGAACCATATTTGACAAGTCCTTTAATAAACTTTAACAAAATAGCAGATGTTATGCAAACTAAGAACTTCAAGCCATGAGCTTAAAATAGAAAAAGGTAGACATTCTAATATACCTAGAGACAAAAGGCTATGTTTACAATGTAATGAGGTAGAAGATGAAATTCATTTTTTAGACAGTTGCATAAAACATAAACAAATAAGAATACAATTTATAAAACTCGTTGGAAAAAAATACAACATAGTTACATAATGTTGCGCAGAAGACCAGCGCGATAGCAAAACTAGTTTGGGCACCTCCTTTGAGAGAGGTCACAGGTTAAATTGGTCAGGGTAGACACAAATCGTTAGCCTTGGCAAACAGTCTGACAAGGAGAGGGTAAACTCTCATTTTAAACCAAATCAACATTATTGCGTAGCTACATCAATAGGGTTCACTAGATATCATTAAAATAATTATTGTACGAGAAGCTCTCGATGCGTTTCTGGATGCAGAAAACTGAGAGAGTGAACACTTCTTCTGACCAGTCGACATTTTTTAGGTATCTTTCCTAAGCACACGTACACTTGGTCATTCTTTCAAAGTAAACGGTTTTTGCTCCAGACCAAGTCGACTGAGACATGTCAAAATGATGTAGAAAATGAACAAAAAATGTCATTCGCCATACAGACATTTTCATACACACAACCACAAACAGTGAGCTTACAATTCTAGTTATTAGACTTATGCAATAATAATGATAATTTATTAAGGAGTTATGTTATATCACCTTTCAAGCAATTAGCAATAGCCACTGCACATGAAAAAAAACCTGGGGTACCGACAGTTGCTCCTTGATAATTGCTCCTCAACAATTTCCCCCTTGACAGTTTTGCTCCTAGGTGTAATTCCTCCCGAAGCATTTTGCTCCTTGGATAATTGCTCCTCGAAGAGTTGCTCCTTGGATTTTTGCCCCTCGGACAATTGCTCCTAGTCTATGTGATAATTGCTCCTTGCCCCAAACCCCCCACCCTCTCCCCCCACACACATGCAATCATACTTGTTTTTAATAGTAGTAGTAGTGATGGTGGTAAAAGTATAGAAAATAGTCGTAGCAAGAGCAGAATGGAAGAGTAGGCTCTGCCTAAATTCTTAATCCTTGAAAAATAAAGTTTTGAAGTCTGAAGTCTGAAGTCTCTCTCTCCGTCCTTCCTGAAAGTTAAAGACTGTTGCAGTGTGAAATGCTTACATTTATTCTATTTATTACATCATTCAACATTATCGTTAAAGCATATACGCCGACACCACACACCACACACACACACACACACACACACACAACACACACCCCCCCGCCTCCGTCACACAAGACCCTCTCTCTTCTCTCTCTCTCAACGCTCTCATCTCTCTCTCTCTCTCACTCTCTCTCTCTCTCTCTCTCTCTCTCGGTCTCTCGGTCCGTCCGTCCTAAAAGTTAAACACTGTAGCAATGTGAAATGCTCCCCCCCCTCCTGAAAGATACCTTTCATAGCAATGGACGAGGAAAAAAAGAAAAATAGGAGCAACTGTCCGAAAAGCAAAAAACATAAGAAGCTAATGTGCGAGGAGCAATTGTTCAAGGGGCAATTGGTCCAGGAGCAAGTGTCCCAAGTAGCAATTCTCAAAGAGTAATCGTCGCGAGGCAATTGTCGAGGATCCATTATCAAGGAGCTAATGTCGTGGACCCGAAAAAACCCACATCTGAAACATTTTTTAACATGACAGAGAGATCATCTAGTGAAAACAAAGCAGATTGGCTTAAATCTGAAGTCTTTCAGACTCTATAATGACTTTCCTTAATCAGAAGATTAACTTAAAACAGAGAGATCTTATCATGCTATAATAGGGCGGAAACGTTAACATGAAATGCTGAACATTCCATGATGTTTTATAGCCTCTGTGCTCCAGGTTGCATGTGTGGTACCAGGACCTTCTTTACTTTCAATCAATTGTGTGACTAGAAAAGAGAGAATTACTTATCAAATA
>JAGGCT020000383.1:0-16471 GCA_017654935.2 Phymorhynchus buccinoides
ATCATGCAAGACATACAAGGCAATACTACAATGCAATACATACAATACAATACTTGCAACAATGCATACAATACAATGCATACAATACAATACAACTGCAATACATACAATGCCTACAATATATTACAATACAATACTACAATACATACATACATACAATAAAATACAGACAATATAACAATCCATACAATACAATCATCAAGCAATACTATCATACAATACATACAATCCATGCATACAATACACTAACAATGCATACATACAAACACATACGAATGCAATACATACAAACATACATACAGTACATACAATACATACATACAATACCATACAATACAATATCATACCAATACAATACATACAATTCAATGCATACAATGCAATGCAATACAATACAATACAGTACATCCAATGCATACATACAATCATACAATACAATGCATACAGTGCAATACAATACATACAATGCTGCATACAATACATACAATGCTATGAAAACAATACAATACAATACATACAATACAATACTTACAATACAATACATACAATACATACAAAACAATACATACAAAACAATACATACAAAACAATACATACAAAACAATACATACAAAACAATACATACAAAACAATACATACAAAACAATACATACAATACAAATGCTACATACAATACATTACATACATTGCATACAATACAGTACATACAATACAATACATACAATACATACAATATATACAATACAACACCATACAATACAATACAATACAATGCAATACAATACAATACAATACAATACAACACCATACAATACAATACAATACAATACAATGCAATACAATGACAAATGCAACACCATACAATTCAATACAATACAATACAATACAACACCATACAATACAATACAATACAATACAATGTAGTACAATACAATACAATACAATACAACACCATGCAATACAACACCATGCAAGTACAATACAATACAAACAATACAATGCAATACAATACAAACAATACATCATAAAACAATACATACATACATACAATTACAATACAATGCAACAACTACAAAGACAATACAATTACAATACATTACAACACCATTACAATAAAATACAATACAACACAATACAGTACAATACAATACAATACATACAACACCATACCATACAAAACAATACAATACAATACAAATACAATACAAAAAAATACAATACAATACAATACAATACAATAAATACATACCATACGATACAATACAATACAATACAATACAATAGATACAATACATACAATACAATACAATACATACAAATACAATACAATACAATACAATACAATACAATACAACACAGTACAATATAGTACAATACAATACAATGCAGTACACTACACTGCAATACAATGTAAGACGATACAATACAATACGATACAATACGATACAAATCAATACATACATACAAGACAGAACAATGCATACAGTTACACTACAATACAATACAGGACAGTCAGTACAATACAATACAATACAATACAATACAGTGCACACTACAATACAATATCTTACAATACAGACAATACATTACAATGCAATACATTACAATACAATACAATACAAAACAAAACAAAACAATACAATTCTAAGGACAGTACACTACAAGTACAAAGACAACACAGGACAGACATACATACAATGCAATGCAAAACCATTGCAATACAGACACTGTAAGACCAAGACTAATAACAATACAATTCATCCACACAATACAATACATGGCAATACAGACAATACAGAACACTACAATGACAATACAATACAATTCAATACAATACAATACATACCAATACGATATCATCGACTATACACGTACGATACAATACTATACACTACAATACTACATATACACACGTATTCACACATACATACAACACTACGACATACGACACACACGACAATACATAACAACGACACAATGCATACAATGCCATACGTAAACAATACAGTACAATACCAATACAAAGCAATACAATATAATACATACAATGACAATACAAGACATATTACAGATAACAATACAATACAAAACACTACAATGAACAATACATACAATTTACACTACACGATAGAATACGATACGTATGCAATACGTAGACGATTAACAATACATACAATACAATGCATACAATACAATACCAGACAATACAAGTACATGACAATAAAATACATAGCAATACAATACATACAATGCAATACAATACTATACATACTATGACAAGTACAAGACAGATACACGACAATACACGTACAATCCAACACTACTACATACAATACATACAATACAAGAAAACTACAATACAAAACACGACAATACATACAATGCAAGACAATACAATGCAAACTACATACAATGACAATACCATACACGTACAATTCAATCCAATACAATACAATACAATACAAAACAATACAATACACGTACAATACAATACAATAGAAGCAATACATACAATACATGCAATGCACTACACTACACTACAATACATGCAATACAATACAATCCATACATACAACACTACAATACAATATATACAATACTAATGCATACAATACAATGCAACGTACAGTGCAATACAATACATACAATGCAATACAATACACCTCCCAATACATACAATACAATACAATACAATGCATTACAATACAATACAGTACAGTACAATACATTACAATGACAATACAATAATACAATACAATAATACAATACAATACATACAATACATACAATACAATACATACAATATAATACAACATAGTTGCTACACATGTACCCAAGGATGTTTCAGAATTCTTTCTCTATAAGAAGGTGTGTGCTGTTTGCCAATGTCCAGCACAATGACAATACATGCAATGCAGTACAATACAATACATACAATGCTATTCATACAATACAATCTAATAAATGCCTATCAATACGAATACCATACAAATGCAAATGCATACATACAATATACATACAATCCCATAGCCTAATATGCAATACAATAACAATACAATACAACATAGTTGCTACATATGTACCCAAGGATGTTTCAGAATCCCTTTCACTATACAGAGGCTGTGTGAGCTGTTTGCAATGTCACAGCACAATACACAATACAATACAACATAGTTGCTACATATGTACCCAAGGATATACAGAGGCTGTGTGAGCTGTTTGCAATGTCACAGCACAATGCAATACAATACAATACAACATAGTTGATACATATGTACCAAAGGATGTTTCAAGATCCCCTTCACTATACAGAGGCTGTGTGAGCTGCTAACTCAACCCAGCCGATACCAACAGCGAGGAGACAAGTTTATGTTCGCCCTGGAGAAGGTAACGGTCACCATACATCCTGCCATTGTTCCCTGTTCCTCCATGACAGCACAGTCACACCCTAGTAATAATATGAAGGTAACGGTCACCATACATCCTGCCATTGTTCCCTCTTTCCACATGAAGCACAACGATAGTAATGATATGACTTGTATATCACTGGAGAAGGTAACGGTCACCATACACCCTGCTATTGTTCCCTCTTTTCCCATGGAGCACAGTGATAGTAATGATATGACTTGTATATCACTGGAGAAGGTAACGGTCACCATACATCCTGCTATTGTTCCCTCTTTCCCCATGGAGCACAGTGATAGTAATGATATGACTTGTATATCACTGGAGAAGGAAATGGTCACCATACACCCTGCTATTGTTCCCTCTTTTCCCATGGAGCGTAGTGACAATATTGATAGTAATCATATGACTTGTATATCACTGGAGAAGGTAACGGTCACCATACACCCTGCAATTGTTCCCTCTTTCCCCATGGAGCACATTGATAGTAATGATATGACTTGTATATCACTGGAGAAGGTAACGGTCACCATACACATTGCTATTGTTCCCTCTTTTCCCATGGAGCGTAGTGACAATGATAGTAATGATATGACTTGTATATCACTGGAGAAGGTAACGGTCACCATACACCCTGCAATTGTTCCCTCTTTCCCCATGGAGCACAGTGATAGTAATGATATGACTTGTATATCACTGGAGAAGGTAACGGTCACCATACATCCTGCTATTGTTCCCGCTTTTCCCATGGAGCACAGTGATAGTAATGATATGACTTGTATATCACTGGAGAAGTTAACGGTCACTATACACCCTGCTATTTTCCCTCTTTCCCCATGGAGCGTAGCACAGTGATAGTAATGATATGACTTGCATATCACTGGAGAAGGTAACGGTCACCATACATCCTGCTATTGTTCCCTCTTTTCCCATGTAGCGTAGTGACAATATTGATAGTAATGATATGACTTGTATATCACTGGAGAAGGTAACGGTCACCATACACATTGCTATTGTTCCCTCTTTTCCCATGGAGCGTAGTGATAATATTGATAGTAATGATATGACTTGTATATCACTGGAGAAGGTAACGGTCACCATACACCCTGCTAGTGTACCCTCTTTTCCCATGGAGCACAGTGATAGTAATGATATGACTTGTATATCACTGGAGAAGGTAACGGTCACCATACACCCTGCTTATGGAGCACAGTGATAGTAATGATGTGACTTGTATATCACTGGAGAAGGTAATGGTCACCATACATCCTGCTATTGTTCCCTCTTTTCCCATGGAGCGTTACAACCCCTGTGTGCATTTCTGGTCTAATCAAGAAACCTTCAGAGTTTGAGAAACCAAGGAGACTTATGCTAGCCATAAACAGTCCCTGTTCCCCCAACTGTATTCTTGATCGCCTTGTGCGTGTGCAGGGGGGGGTTCAATTGGTCGCTGACCCTTATGGACGTTCTTCATGAAGACTGTAAGGTCTTCTCGGGGTGAAGACGATACAATGGCAATGAGAGTCTGGTCGTGGAGGAAGGCGGATCGGTGCAGAGGACTGCTGTTTTGGTCGGGCTCGCGCGGGATAAGAGTCTGTATCTGATTTTGTCTTTGATTTTCGTCGTGATGGGCCCCCAGCTGGCCTGGCCTCCTCCTATCGGTTTCAGCGTTTTGCTGGCTCATCTTAAAGGTTTCACTTTACAGTACCACTCCCCAGTGTATAATATGGATCCACGTGATCCAATGGGGCTCACTCAGTTCGGGTAGAACACCCTTGCTGAGAAATCGCCCAGCCACACAGGCCAGAGGACAGGTATGGACATACAGGGGACTATGGTTGTGGTAATGAGGCTTGGGCTTCCTTGGCGACTACGAGATGAGCCTAGGATACCCGTCATCTTTTTCGGCTTTGGGCTTAACCCTGATCGATTTATCGAGGTGGGTGGAAAGCGTAGAACCAGCTGTCAAGACCACTCGAAATGAGGCTTTCGGGTCAAGAGCCTTCATTGGCTCAGATTCCTAGTGAATGAATGATGGGCAATGATCAAGTCAGAGGCCTATGAGGTGCTCGTGGGGCTGTGCCTGTACACCCATAGAGGGTGACATAGTGTCAGTCCAATCGCTGGGACACTCTGCTAGGAGGTGTGTCGAGTGAGTTTTTGGTGCTCAGAGTTTTATCCTCACATTCTCATTCATCCTTGGTTCTCCGGAGTGAATGGGTAAGGGTCGGTTTCGGCAGTTTGGTTCTCGATGTCGCTATCAGTATCAGTTTAACCATAGTTTGTTTATCGGTGGCCCAGAGTCATGCGGTATTCTCGGTAGTTACCTAGATTTTTTGTCTCTGTTGCGATAGAGATATCCACTCGGGGGTATACTGACAGTAATTACTTTCATGTTGATCTGTTCGGGCTTTGTGAACATAGGTGCGTACCTTATTCACGACTTCGGACTTGGGTAGTTTGAGATTGAAGGGGAGTCCGATCTTCGTGACCGACTTTGCAGCTCTGTCTGCTAGGTCGTTTCCCGTTATGCCAGAGTGGGAGGGGAGCCACATGAACGTCAAGTATGTTCCTTTGCAGATAATTTGATGGACCAGAAATAGGATTGCCATCTGCATCTCGAGTATCATAATACTTACAGCAGTACCATAGCCAATGAGGTTTAACCGAGGCGTGGTTACTGCTGCACATATCTGTATTACTAGAAAAAATCGGGACTTTACTGGTTTAGCACTGCCTCCGGGCATTGCCTCCAGTATTGTTCCCACCATCTTTGTCTTTACCAATGCCCCACATGGCCAAAGGCCGAAGAGGGCGTAAAAGCCTATTTTCCTCCATCTCGAGTCTGTTTCGTGTTCCTGCCTTTTCCAGGGCTTGGGGAGATGATCTTGAGTCTGACAGTATGACAACTGCTCTAGGGGGTTGTGGCATATCGTTCACAGTGTTGCAGGCCATAGCGATGGCAAGCAGTTCAGCTGTGAAGATTTTGACTCCTTTGGTCAGTTGCTACTTTTCAGTGATTCTCAGATCTGGGATCACGAAGGCGCTGCCAACTTCTCCATCTTGTAGGACAGAGCCGTCCGTGTAGATTTGGAGATGGTGTGTGTGCGTGTGCGTGTGCGTGTGCGTGTGCGTGTGTGTGTGTGCGCGCGCGCGCGTGTGTGTGTGTGTATATATGTGTGTGTGTGTGTGTGTGTGTGTGCGTGCGTGCGTATATATATGTGTGTGTGTGTGTGTGTATGTGTGTGAGTGTGTGTGTGTGTGTGTGTGTGTGTGTGTGTGTGTGTGTGTGTGTGTGTGGTGTGTGTGTGCGTGTGCGTGTGTGCGTGTGGGCTGTGCGTGTGCGTGCGTGTGCGTGATTGTGCGTGTGCGTGTGTTTGGGAACGAGGGGGGGGGGGGGGGTACTGTTCTACGGCAGCCCGCCACGACCTGGAGAAGACTGCGATCTTCGTCCTGCAACTGGTGTGCAAGTCTGACGGGTTGTGCCAACTAATTTGACGGCTGAAAAAAAAAGAAGGCATCACTCTGCTCAGGCTCCACAATTTGATTGGACAGAAATAAAGCTGTTGAATAAAGTTGAGAGAGAGAGAGAGAGAGAGAGAGAGAGAGAGAGAGAGAGAGAGAGAGAGAGAGAGAGAGAGACAGAGACAGAGAGACAGACAGAGTGAGAGAAACACATAGACATACAGAGACAGGAGACACAGAGAGAGAGACAGACAAAGACAGAGAAAGAGAGATAGACAGATAGAGACATAGGCCCGACAGACAAAGACAGAGAGAGAGAGACAAAAGCATGCAAGGTTTTAATCAGAATTTTAATCAATCCACATACACACAGATACACACACACACACTCGCTCTCTTAACCATCTTACCCTTCCTTCCTTTTCTCCACGTAGTAGGGGGAGTGAGTGGAGCGGGATGAGGCATATTGCTGCGTGCAGACATAGTGGGTGCCCAATAGACGACGTTATAGTGGAGTAGAGTTGGAAGAGGAAAAATATGGGGTGCGTTCAGACACGGGGTCTCCCCGTGACAGTCAATATGCTTTTCAATTTTACTTGTTTGCCAAAAATAAAAATAGGGCTCCACTATGCTACATGCGCATATATAAACATACATATAATTAAATTTTAAAGAAAGGGGTAGAGGTAATTTAATGCATAGAAATAATTTTAATTTACACAGTAAAATAAAAATTTATTCTGTTTTCAGATGCACAAGTGTCTACATAACAGTATTCTCTCTATACAGGCATGGGAATTGTCATGGGAATTCCCATGCCTGCTATAGTAATAAAAATCAGACGTGAGCCTTGAAGGCTTTGCCTCTTGTTAAAAAGAAAAAATAGGGGTGGCCAGTGGCCACAAACTGATAAAACTTGCAAAATGTGACGTAAAAATATAAATGACATCAATTTTAGAATGATGCGCGGTGTTCTAAGTGTGTATGTCTGCTCAAACACACGAGGCGATAGCTGGGGATCTACCTATGGTAGAGTAACTTCCCTGTTTGACCGATTGAATAGGGCATGTGCCACGTGAGGGCGACCTTGAATTTCACTGAGTTGAATTTATTAGAGAGTTGAATTAGAAAGTTGAATTAGAAAGGTCAGCGTAACTCGAGCAGAACGAGTGCGGGCAAATTAGTAGTCTAGGATAGAGAACGAACACTCGTGGCAAATGCCCTATTAGGCAAGATCACTCCCACACAATTACTCCCCTTAATTATATCCGAACAATTCCTGTTAAGGTCCATCCGGCTGTCTCTGTCCTGGACGATTCTTTCCAGCTGTCCCCAGGTGAGGCCCATCTTCTTGGCGTCGGCCTCCAGGTCGCGTTGCCAGGTGTTCCTCGGCCGGCCTCTCCTCCTTTTCCCCTGGGGATTCCTCCACCTGAGGGCTTGCCTTGTCGTGTTTGGTGGCTGGCTTGCGGAGAGTGTGGCCAATCCATCTCCATCGGTTGTTGTTGTTGGAGGATCTCCACCCCTGCTGGCTGCTGCCACAGTTCCTCGTTGCTGATGGTGTCAGGCCAGCAACGCACTCGGAGGATTTTCCTCAGACCGTTGTTGAGGAAGGTCTGGATCTTCATTGTGGTGGTTACAGTGGTATGGGTCCAAGGCAACAGCCATCTTTTTTTTCAACTACAGTGGAAATCAGCTGACTCAAAAAAACACCTAGGTACCACAAAAATCGATTCATTCACAATGAATTTGTGGTTCCAATCTAATCCTTCTTAACCTTTACCAGACTTCCGGGGTCGCCCACGACCCATTGACACACAAAAAATATTATATCTCTAAAACTATTTAAACAATCTTCATGAAATTTCATGACATTGTCAAAAACGTAAATGGCTTTAAGTGTGTTAAATTTCATTAATGTGTAAAAAAAAAAAAATGACGTAATATGACGCGTCATTTTAACATACTTGTCCAGATGGCGCAGGCCTCCCATGACCCCTACTTTAAAGAGCAGAAATAGGTCACTGCAGTGCATTGAGTAGGGGTCGTGGGAGACCCGCGCCATCTGGAGAAGTATAAACACATGGTGACTCTTTGACGAGTATGGGTCCTGGAGGACCCGCATCATCTGGACAGGGATAAACTCGGTTAAAATGCTTGTCCCTTTCTTTTTACTGACTAGGGGTCGTGGAAGACACGCGCGATCGTGTCTGTGTAGTCAAAAGCGTGATCCGGTAAAGGTTAAATGGCAAAACTGTCATGTCTAAATCTCAAAATATCAGCTATCTGAAAACACACAGACAGAGAGATGGGGTGTGGGGGCTTTCTCAAGGGCAATGCAAGAACCAGCTTTGACGAAACAGAAGCTAGAACACGTCTGACTTATTTTAGTCTTTAAAAAGTTACACTGTCTAAGCCTGAGTTGTCTCATTTCCTTTCATTTGGACTAAGTCTTCTACTCGTGGAGTTTTGCACAGTGTCAGTGCCTTCTAGAGAGAAAGGTGGCAGAGTGGGTAAGGCATTCCCCTGCCAATGCATTTGCACGAGTGACCAGGGCTCGAATCTGGATCCGGTGTAGCATTCTCAAAATGGATTTGTTCTTAACATGTCTGGGCATGTGCGAAATCCTTGTACCATTATGGTGTATTCACCCTACCTAAACCCATAAGGTTCATTAGCCGATTATGGTGTATGCACCCTAAACCTAACCCTAACCCACTGAGTTCATGTACGATTATGGGTGTATTCACCCTAACCCTAACCCTAAACCCACTTAGGTTCATGGGTACATATGGTGTATTCCCCTAACCCAACCCATGAGGTTCTTGTACGATTATGGTGTATTCACCTACCCTAACCCTAACCCACTGAGTTTCATTTGTACGATTAGGTGATTCACCTAACCTAACGCCTAACCCTAACCCTAACCCACGAGGTTCATTGATACGATTATGGTGTATTTCACCCTAACCCTAACCCTAACCCGACTGGGTTCTTGTACGTTATGGTGTATTCACCCTAACCCTAACCCTAACCACTGAGGTTCATTGGTACGATGATGGTGTATTCACTTAAGACTGCACACGGGAAATGTCAGATTCTACACATCCAGTTTTCAACAGTCAGGAGATACTAAAATGTCAATCATTTGACAATGAAAAATAGTCAATAGTGCTTGAACCAGTGCATGATACATAAGTAAACAATTGTCAAAACAAAAGATGTTGCCCCCTTTTAGTATAGAAATTGATGATATCACACAGGTTTGATAAAATAAACCAAGTTGGTTCAGATTCTGTATCGTGAGAGGTCCGTTGTAAGATATACATTTTCAGATCCAGATTTGAATGAGTTCAATGACCGATTTTTTCTCTGTCTATAGTTTACAGTCCCACATACGAGAGACATACGAAACATGGAATACGAATGTTTTCTGAGGGTAAAAAGGATAATCTACAATAGCTTCTTTCACTTGCCCCTCTCAAACTCACCCATTCATACATGCCTCAAGCCAATAAATTTAACATAAAACAATCAAGTCAAGAAAATGGACAAAAATTGGGAAACATGAAATATTGAAAGATCAAAATGGGATTTAAAGCAAACATGGATAATACTTCAACAAGGTGAACTGATTGGTAGTTTTAATTGATTACGAAAAAGGGAAACATTTTGAGACATGACAATTTTTCAGAATACCCAATTTTAAGGAGAACACACACAAAAACAAAACCACAAAAACCCACACACATTATAAGATACATGGGAATATGAGAGAGGGACAGTGAGAGAGAAGAGAGAGAGAGAGAGAGAGAGAGAGATAGAGAGAGAGAGAAGAGAGAGAGAGAGAGAGAGAGAGAGAGAGAGAGGAGAGAGAGAGAGAGAGAGAGAGATAGAGAGAAAGAGCTTTAATAAGAATCTAGGCATAAGCTGAGGCAATTAGTAACGTTTGAAGTTAAAAATCATTAATTAGCTTAATACTAAACAAGATTGTCTATTAGGAGCTTGTGATAAGATTTTCGAAAAATACTCTAGTTCATATTTTTTAGATAATCAGGGAGGTTCGTTCCACAGTTTACCGCCAGAGAATGTAAGGGCTGATTTATATAGATCTGTTTCTTGGGCGGGGCATTGTTAATTTGGTTTTGCTTTCGAATTGTATGGACTTTAAATTTTAGTCATAAGATATTGTTTGGTGCTAGCTATTATGATCTTGTCCATAAAGGTACCTTTATTTCGTAGGCATTTCAAATCAAATGGTAGAATGTTAAGTCTTAAATAGTCATTGTTTCTAGGGATGCCGATTTAAAGGCGTATGAGGTTAAGAGAGCGTTTATATGTCTTTCAACATGTTTGAGTGTGGTTTTACTAGCTGAATACCAACATGTTGATGCATATCATATCAGGTTGGATATGGCATGGAAAAAAGTCTACGAGTATGTTGATCTAAAAGTGTTTTACTTCTATAGCTTAATACTTTTTTTGAAATTTTCTTGGTCCAGAATGTCCATGTTTTTTGACCAGGATAAGTTGTTGTCAATGTAATACGCCGAGAAATTTGTGTGAAGTACTTCTTCTAGAGGTTTTTCATAGAGATCTTGTGTTCTTAATTGATTTTTAAGTTTTTGCCTCTGTCACGAGTTTGTGACATTCTCATCTGAACAGACAGAGAACGGGACCGTCTACACTCGATCACAAAGAACCCCAAGGGTCTTTCTCCTTCTTCTTCACCTAAGGGAGACAACCTACTCATGAATGCGTGCAACCCTATCGCCACTGACCTCGCGCGAGATCCACATTCAACTTGCGACTGCATGAGCTCGAACGTCAACTCCATATTTTTCTTCAGTAGTCAACATCGTTTTCATCGCTCATCCTTTCTCCTTGTCATGGCTTTTTTCCACCTACGGCCGTCCCAGTGCTGAGGTGTGGTAGGGCCACGTCCCTGAAGAGACCTGTATTCAACTTTTTACCCTGCACGAGGCTTAGACTTGGGGGTAGCGAAAGCTGTTGAGCTACGGCTGAAATCATCTTTCTCTCCATCCTCATCGCCATCTTTCCACCCCCCCTTTTATTTGGTTCCTCATCGTCCTCCCTTCCCCGTCATCGGAGTCCCTGGCGTTCCTGGAGTCCTGAAGAAAGCTGTGGCCGTTCCGGAACCCCTTCCCCCTGCTCGCGCTTACCTCTAGCCCTTGGCGATACCAGAGCGGCGACTGTATTGTGGGGAGGATTCTTCTTCTTCATTCTGCCACTTGAGTTTGGTCAGTAGTGTAGTGTCGCTGGTAGTTATCTCCCTTGCATCACTCTTCCTCGAGTCAACGTGCACATCTGTGTTTTGGCGTGTGCAAAACGGGAGGCGAGTTCACTGCATGTTCGACCTTGCGAGAGCAGTACAGTGAGGTCATATCGGCTTTGAACTGTCCTTGTAGACGTCCGTGCCCTTGACTTCCTCCTGCTGGACTTGCACCACCGACTGTGACAACTGGCCAGACTAACTTGACAATAATGCTCCTCTACGGACTGTAGTGACTATGACCGCCACCAGACAGACAAGTAACCGCCTTGCAGCACAGTGCGACTATGGCGTTGTCTACGTTACTGCCTTGGGGCATCCGGCGGGTATCACTCTGACTGTGTAGACTGACTGTATTGACAGACTGCTCTGACTAGGAACTGACGCCGGACGAGCACCACTGTTGTTCATCCGGTGTCAGTCATCTGTTGTCAACGGCCTACGGCTAGGAGAACCCAGAGGCCACCCGCCGAATGTGACGCCATACTTCCACCGGCGAGACGGGGTGAGCCAAATGTGTAATGAATGGCCACTTGTGTTGAGAGCACATAGGCGTGGTAGGGTTTAGGTTAGTTTGTCTTTTGGTATGGTGTTAAGATTAACTAGTTGTAAAGACCTATTAGAGAGCTGGCTGCCTGACAGTGGTTGTAGTTGGCTATTTGGTGTGTTTTAGCAGCTAGTCACAGTTTCCCAAGTGATGGAGAATCACTTCAATGGTGTCAGAAGTGCTTTGGTACACCTGGAACCAGTTGTTCATGAACAAAAGTGTTTTTCCTAAATAAAAAAATTCAACTTTATTTTTTTTGTCTTCTCGCCTGTCTGTCCTTTTCTAGTCAGGGGAGGGGCGGAGGGGGAGGACTAATTATTGGAAAGTTTCTGAATTTAGTATTTTGTGCCGGGAAAGAAATATTAGTTTGGTGTTGTTACCAATATTTGCCAAATTGTGAATTCCCAAATTAGTCACTAAGTCGTCAGTTGATAACAAAATTGGGGAAATATTCAGTACTTGGTGGGTGGGTGTGTTTGGGTACCGTTATCGCCATTCGGTGTTTGGGCAACAATAAAGTACTTTAAATTGTCAGTTTTTTTCTATTAAACCCACACTTGCTCTATGCCTCATACATGATGGTCTGGTAATTTGCAATTAAGACCCTTGCCGCCATGATTATTATTTTACACAATTGTACGACACATTGGCTGAAACACGAGACAAGGGGATGCCTACGTTCGATCGGCGCCTCCGAATTGGAGTAAGGACCAGAACGAGATGTTTTGTTTTTAGATATAGTATAGGGGGATTTTAAGCGTTTGTGGTAATTTATTTGTTTTATAACTCCTTTGGCACTGGTCACAATTTTTTAGGCGTTTCATGTCGAGACGTCTGGTTCTCGGTTTTTCCGTACCTGGATTGGGCCACAAGTAGCGACTGTGGTGGAAAACCGAGCTAGAGGTTGGCAATGAGGATTCACCTTTGGACTTGGGGGTGTCACCTCTAGGTTTTGCCAGTCTGTTTTAGGCATCCTCATGGGAGGTGCCTGGCGGTCGGATGGTTTTTTAGGCGTCTCATGGCGAACGTCTGTGTTTGTTTGGCGAGGAGCCTGGTGGTGTTGTTTGGTTTATCGGTTTCCGTACCTGGACTCTGCCCACAAGTAGCGACTGTGGTGGAAGCGTGGCTAGAGGTGGAAAAAAAACAATGCATGATTCACCCTTGGACTGGGGTGTGTCGCCTCTAGGGTTTGCCAGTACTGTTTTAGCATCTCCATGGCGAGTGCCTGGTGCGTTGATCTGCTGTCAGATTGTAGGTGGAGTGTGTGTCACGGTCCGTGGGTTTGTGTGGTGTTAGTTTGTGTTGACTTGTGTTGATTGTATGGTTGGATTGTTGTGTTTTGCAAGTATTGGACAGTGTATTGTGTAGCATAGTGGAATGGGGATAGGTGAACAAAAAGGGGTTTGGTGAGATTTGAGGGATTGGGAAATGTGGTTTAACTCGTTTTTGTCATGGGTTCAGTGTTTTTGTGAAAACGGGCGCATCAGCTTGATGCGGTCTGACGGTTTCCAGGTACCTGGGCAGCGGTACCTGACAGTTTTCGGGTGCACTCTGGTGTACCTGTCATTCTCGGACATCTGTGGATGCAGTGGTCTGCCAGTACTCCGATACCTGAGGTATCGGCCAGTTCACTGGGCCTCAGCTTGATGCGTCTGACGGTTTTCCAGGTACCTGCGGCTGCGGTACTGACGTTTTCGGGTGACTCCGTGTACCTGCAGGACCAGAGCGTAAAGCATGGGAAAGCTATAGTGTCTCCGGATGGAGAACTAACGGATCTCTGGCACAAGGGCTGGTGTGTCAGCCAGTGTGTCAGGCAGTCATGTTTGATGGCTTGAACGAACCATCACTGTGACTGGTCAAAGTGTTTTCAGAAGCATGGATTCTTCTGAGTTGCATCCATCCTTCCTGGGTGGATGCTTAGTCAAAGAATGTTCTTGGCGATCTGCCGAGATTCGGTAGGTTGAGTTTTCCTGTGGTTTCCCCTGCGCTGGAGCCTTCCATCGTGGGGTGGGGGGAGAGATCGTGATATATGGGGTAGTTTTTGGAGTTTGTGGTGTTGGTTTTTTGGGGGAGACGAGAAATTGTGCTGAGTTTTTTGGAAGTTGGATGATTTATGGCTTCTTGGAAGATGATGATTTTTAGTCACGTGTGTTTTTATGTGGTTGTGTTTTAGTTGTGTTGGCACGTTTGTTGGATAAATGGTTAGGGGTTTTTTGTTGTGGTTTTTCTTGTCTAGATGTCTGGAGGTGGTTGGTAGTCAGTTTTGGAGACTTTGGTTTGTTTGTGAGGACAGGTTGAAGGGTTCGATTGTTGTGTCGTTGAACTCACCCGTTTGGTCTTTGGATTGTTGTTGTCGTGGTCTTTATGGTCACTTTGGAGTATTTTAGATTTTAGTAACGTTATTAGTTAGTAATTTATAGGTTTCAGTTGTTTTGACCCCTAGCCTGATCTTCCATCCTAAGGTTGGGGGGAATGTTAGTGTCGCTTGGAGTTTCCCCTGTCATGTTTGAGTCCCGTGGCACATCGGGGGTGTTTGGCGTGTTGCAAAACGGGAAGGCGAGTTCGACTGCATTTTAGACACTTGTGGAAGCAAGTACAGTGAGGTCCGACCGGCTTTTGACTGTCCTTGTAACAGTTCGGTTTTTCCTGACTTCCTCCTGTAATGGACTTGCACCACCGACTGTGACAACTGGCCAGACTAGACTTGACACTAAAGGGGTGACTCTCTACGGACTGTAGTGACTATGACCGACACCAGACAGACAATACGCGCCCTGGCAGCACCGTGCGGGCTATGGCGGTGGCTACGGTACTGCTTGGGGCACTCCGCCGGGTACGAACTCTGACTGTGTAGACTGACTGTATTGACTAGGACTGCTCTGCTAGACTGACGCCGGAAACGAGCACACTGTTTGTTCATCCTGTGTCAGTCATCTGTTTGTCAACAGGCCTACGGCTAGGAGAACCCGAGGCACCGCCGAATGTACGCATACTTCCACCGGCGAGACGGGGTTGAGCCAAATGTGTATGAATGGCACTTGTGTGAGAGCCAAACATAGCAGTGTGGGTTTAGGTTAGTTTTGTCTTTTTGGTATGGGTGTTAAGATTACTAGTTGTAAAGACCTGTTAGAGAGCTGCAATCCTGACATTGTTGGTAGTTGGACTTTTGGTGTGTTTTGCAGCTAATCAACAGTTTGACCAGTGATGGAGAAATCACTTCAGTAGCTGCATAAAATTAGTATTAATCCCGTTAAAGTCGTACAACAACGCGCTCGTACAATTGTAGAATAGCTAGTGTATCGTTTTACTAACATGTGTATTTGTGTGGCGGTTTTCTTTTGGTTCACTTTCTTATTAGTTCTTGAGTTTTGACATAAGGTGGCTAGGAACTGACTGGCTGAGTCGTGCTGTCAGTTGGATAGGTTTTTGCCGGTTGTAGAATTTGGTACTTGAACTCGGCACATATTTTTGAATCAATGTTTTTTGCTCGCCATTGTGTGGTTTAAGGCCGTACAAATCGTTTTTTTCGGCTCAGTGTATTTGAGTTCACAGAGATTCAGAATCCTAAATGCTTACACGCGCTGCGCATTATTCTTTTTGCGGGATATAACTCAAGTCTGCAAGTGTTCTGTTCCAGATCTCAACTTGTGAGCTCCATTTTTTGGCGCGGTTCGGTTTCGGAGATAGTGGGCCCTCGCGGCTATGTTTAGCCTCGCGGTTATGTGTACCCTCGCGGCCTATGTTTATCCTTGCGGCCTATGTTT
>JAGGCT020003839.1:0-5000 GCA_017654935.2 Phymorhynchus buccinoides
CTTCTAATAGGGAATGTGACACGTGACGTAGTGGGTCTTTAAGCCAGGGTTCAACAACAACAACAATATGAAGCAACTGCAGTCCAGCCCTCTGGAATAGCAAATGCTTCCTCTGCTATGTGGAACTCACAGCCGGACATGACATACATAATGTACATACTTATGCTAGTAGCAGAGAAAAGACAGGACAGACTGACTTACTGCATGCTGTGTTTCCAGCTTTGATGTAGCCATCTTTACAAGCACACTTTGTGTTGTCACATTTTGCATTCTGAAGACACTTGGCAGCATTGTCGCAAGCTTGACCTATTTCCATTTCTGTAAAAAGGAACAAACAAACAAACAAAAACCTAGTTAGCAAATCAAACAAGATGAAGCTCCATACAAACAAATACAGAGTAAGTGTACAGGGATTTTGTTGTATTGACAAAAATCATAACAAAACAATTATTTTGTAGTAGTATCTCCGCAAAATATGCCTTTATCATAGAAAACAACAAAACGATACTTCCGGTTTTAACATTCAATGATTAAGTAAACTTTATCCAAGTGATGAAGTGAACTTTAATAATTGGAATCATTTGAAATATTCGAGTTATGTTCGGGTTTGTTGTTGTTTGAGTGTACAGTGTCTTGAACCTTAGAAAGGAACAAAGGTGTCCAATGCACAATCTATAAAGAATGTTTGGAAGCATAAGTTAGGGACATGGGGCTGAGTATTCCGCGCATATTATGCTAGAAAAATCCACACTTATAAACGGTGAAAGACCGCACTGTCGTATTTTTCTGCACTTCTAATGTGCCAATACGCACTTTCGTGAAAATATACACACAACACAATACGCACTTTCGTGAAATATGCACATAACACATACGCGCTTATGCTCAACTAAAATGTAAAAATGATAACAAAAACAAGTATAAATTGCGCGATTATCAGAACATAAAGGAACATCAGTGTCTTACTGCAGGTTTTGTCGTTTTCACAAAAGCTTCCGGTCTCACAATCGTGTTTGTGGTCTTCGCAGCTGCGTCCAGCAGTCACCCCTGAAAGCAAAGACGTCAACTGAACAATTAGGCCTAACAGATTTCGTAGAACATTTCCATCAATTTATCTTTTGATTTTGCAAAATGTGGCTACCTTTTCTCGTTTTTTGTTTTGTTTTTGTTTTTGTTTATGACCTCACTGGTTATCATTTTTAATATGATTTTATTGTTTGTAAATTCAAACGATTCCAAATTTCCTTAAAAGTGTTCAATTGATTTTTTTAATTTATCACATTTGGTGAAGGTTTAGACATAGACGTGTTAAACATGTTAGAGTTGCAGGTCACGTTTTGACCCCCCCACCCCCTACATCTTCCGTCTTGCTCAAAATGACTTACTGAGCATTTTTGTGATTGGGACGTTATCTAAAGGGTGTTTTCGGGTGTTTAGAGTTAATGATAAATGGTTTGCTTTCTCTCTCTCCCACACATGCACAGTCACACACACACACACACACACACACACACACACACACACACACACATATATATATATATATATATATATATATATATATATATATATATATATATATATATATATACGCACACGCATGCACTCACAAACACACGCATGCGCGTGTTTGCGTATGCTCGCGCACAGAGACACACACATATACACATACATACACACACTCACACGAGCAGACAGACAAACATGCATGCATACAAACACACACACACACACACACACACACACACACACACACACACACACACACACACGCACGCACGCACGCACACGCGCGCACGCGCACGCGCACGCACACGCACACGCACGCACACACACACACACACACACACACACACACACACACACACACACACGAACAATCCAAGAACAGAGAGAGACACACTTACTGCACTTATTGGTTGAAGTATCACACATGGCGTTGGATCTACATTTGTCCTTGTTGGCATCAGAACAGTCCCCAGCAATGTCCAGTCCTAAACACAGTGATATCATGTCATATAATTCTAAGTGATTTTAAAAAAAGCCACAGAACACCAATGCTTTCAAGCTTTCGAGATTTTTATTATCTCTTATCTGGAAAATAAGTTTTGAAACTGACATGAGATAAAAAGGTACAGCTAAAACGTTTATAAAACTTTTCTGTGTCCAAAGTCTGTATTTGTGAACCTAAGAAACAAAACCAGTTAACGTTAACTTTATGTATTTTTGTGCTGATTTACTTTTTACTTATTTACTTATAATTCTAAGTGGTTTGCTTTCCCTTCTTCTCCCACACCCACGCACACAAATGTGCACACACATACGCACACGCATACACTCACATACAGAGGCAGACAATGGAGAAAGGTGGCAGCGTGGTTAAGACATTCGCCTACCTGATGTAATGCGTGACTGCAGCGTGAGTGACCCGGGTTTGAATCCTGGCTTCGCCCTTTCTTTCTAGTTTGACAGGAAATTCGAACTGAACGTCGATTCCTTCAGTTGGGGACTTAAAGTTAATCTGACCTGTGCGCTTTACGCACGTAAAAATGCCACGGCAGTTGAAAGTCGGTAAGAGCAGGGAGATATCCCGCTGCCTGGTATGACTAAATTGATAGCTAGGTTTTCCAAGTGTGCCCACACCCACTCCTCACCCTGTGCCCCCCCCCCCCAACACACTCACAAATTGCGGGGTAGGCGCTGCACTTGCGGCGACGCTGTCTCCATGCCTCTTAAATATGTTACCAAAGGTACATTTTTAAGAGTTTATTTCACGTCAAAATTAACATAGAACGTTCATATTGAATATTTATTAACAAAGACGCGAAAAACGTTGACTATTCTTAAAGTTGTATCTAAACAAAAACGGGGACAACATTCACCTACGTTGATAACTCTGTGTATATCTTTAATGAGGTCGAAATTAACATATGCACAAGAAATATTTTTTAGCGCTCCAAAATATTTGAGGGGGTGAACACCGTTGACCAGCAAGGTCAGACGTCGTTTTTGCAGCTGTGCCGTTAATTGACTTATTTTAGTTAATTAATCGGCGATCGGACATCGAAAATGCAGCCATGTTAACTGTGTGACCACTGCCCACCTCCATACGAGTTGCTGGAACATTTCCTAAAAGTGGTGTTGTTAAATCAACGTGAAAATGAGTGACACTTGCTGTGACGGTGCTCTTGCCAACAACACTCCCAAGAAACAGAAGGTGACAACTAGTACCCCATCCACTGTCAAAGAGACTCTCGGAAAGTTTGCGTATCAGCATCGAGAAAACAACAAAATGAAGGCACAGGAGGATAAGGGAAGCAACTCGCAGCCATCGCCTTCCGACGAATCTGCAGCAGTTTTCTCCCCGGAACCACAGCAGCACAGTAGCAACGCAGATCTTATGCGTAAGCTGATCGCCAACGGTGCGGAGATCGCCAAGCTATCCCAGACCGTGGAGGAGCTGAGGGCTAACCTGTTCTCGGTCCAGGCCTAGAACGACAAGTTGAGGCAGCACATTAGCAACGCAGATCTTATGCGTAAGCTGATCGCCAACGGTGCGGAGATCGCCAAGCTATCCCAGACCGTGGAGGAGCTGAGGGCTAACCTGTTCTCGGTCCAGGCCTATAACGACAAGTTGAGGCAGCACATTAGCAACGCAGATCTTATGCGTAAGCTGATCGCCAACGGTGCGGAGATCGCCAAGCTATCCCAGACCGTGGAGGAGCTGAGGGCTAACCTGTTCTCGGTCCAGGCCTAGAACGACAAGTTGAGGCAGCACATTAGCAACGCAGATCTTATGCGTAAGCTGATCGCCAACGGTGCGGAGATCACCAAACTATCCCAGACCGTGGAGGAGCTGAGGGCTAACCTGTTCTCGGTCCAGGCCTAGAACGACAAGTTGAGGCAGGAGATCGCGGAGGCCAAGACGAGAGAGCAGTAGAGACGCTCGGCTTCATAAGACGAACATTGAAAGTCTGGAGCATCAAGACTAAGGAAAGAGCATTCTTCGCCCTCGTACGACCATCACTTGAATACGCTTGCAGCATATGGGACCCCTACACCAGCAAAAATGTGACCAAAATCGAAGCTGTTCAACGGAGGGCGGCACGCTGGGTGGTCAACTGCCATCAAAACACATCCAGCGTGGAGACTATGTATCAGCAGCTAAACTGGTCCCCACTCTCCCATCGTAGAAGGAAGGCCCGCCTCACCAACTTCTTCAAGATCCATCGTGGAGAGTTGGTGATCAACTCCACCAGGAAGCCAACCCCCAACCCCCAACAAGATCAACACACTCCCTGCATGCTGAGTTTTACCAGCTACCGGCATGCAGGACTCTGTACCACCAGCAGTCTTTCTTCCCTCGCACCATTGCTGAGTGGAACGCACTTCCACCGGTGGCAGTTTCATCAGCCACAGTGGAAGTCTTCAAGAACCAAATCTAAATCCCCCCTCCCCCCTCCCCCCCTCCATCCTCCTCCCCTTCAACTCCCAGTCCCCCCCCCCCCACACACACACACACTGCAGTGCCCCCATCCCCCTACTCCCTTCCCTACGAAACTGAAACTGAGACTCATCATACCCTAGAAGTAATACTGAAACCTGATTGACTATATCTTAACATGCGACGACGAAAATGGTGTTTTACGTCCTCTTGGTCTGAATCAGACACATATGGGACATTTGTAAATACAAATATGGTGGGAACAATACTGGAGGCAATGCCCGGAGGCAGTACGAAACCAGTAAAGTCCCGATTATTTTATTAATACAGATAGGTGTAGCGGTAACCACGCCTCGGGTAAACCTCATCGGCTATGGCACCGCTAAAGCATAACCCTTCTCAGTTATATATCATCAGAATCTTCAAATCGACGAAGGCGGATGATTGATGGAAGAAGAAGAAGAAGAAGAAGAAGACGATGACCCAGCTGACGGAAGCTCGGCACCTTGACGATCTTGCTGATCGAAGCTCGGCACCTTGCCGATCTCGCTGACCG
>JAGGCT020003839.1:7500-11007 GCA_017654935.2 Phymorhynchus buccinoides
GTGGCTAATCCGCCCTATTGAGCAGTCCTGTTATTTGTGTACTTACCTAGTTGCAGACACTTGTGTTGAAATCTTTAGCATGCCAGCTTATGTCTTGTCTGATTGCACGAGGGAAAAACTGTGTTTTATGCATTTTTGTCAATTACTCTACTGATTTTGCAATTGCATCAAATTATAAAATTGATTGATTGATTGATGAGACCAAAGACTCGATCATTCCAAAATACTGAACGCTCTTTCGCCCTGCTTCCACTATCAATGCATAAATACTCCATGGACCTATTTATTTATTTAAGTAAACTGGTAGCCTGCACTAAAGGGGGGCATTGTTTAATATATTCGAATAAATTAATGTTAACTTACAAGTGTTAAAGATAAGTTGGTTGAACAACCCTCCACATAAAAAAGATGAAACAATTAGCCATCAAATGAAAATGAAAGTTAAACAAGTCATCATAAATTTAAAGAAACGGTCCTACCTGACGGCATAGTAAGCATTTACAAATTAATACAGTTATGGAAAATCATGATGTAGGTCAGTTAGATACAATGGAGTTGAACAATCAAACATGCCTAAAGGCCATTTCTATGGAACAGTTCTGTTGTTCGTGATCAGTGTTGGCAACATGTGGTCAACACTAAATAGTCAACATTTAATGTTTTGCAGAATTTCGTACGAAAACAAATCAAACGTATTGTTTGAATTAAACTTCTCTCTTTATAAACACGTTTCATAAGCTTACTTCATCCATAAATTTCAGTAACTCATCTCAACTCAAAACACCTACGTTATCTTATAAACTAAATATGATTATCTTATAACTAAAGTCAGAACAGGAGCGATAATGAAGTGACCAACCAGGGGAGTCCACTTACCTTCACATTGTTCGTTGTTGGTACTGGCATCAAAGTTAGCATCACAGACACAGTTAGTGTCACACGTGGCATGTGTCAGACAATTATCATCTGCAGTAGTACATGCCTCCCCTTCCTTCCATTCTGTCCACGAACATTACTTGCGTCGTGTCCAAATTATTTATCAAAATGTGCATGCCAGGCAGCGAATTTCTTTCTTTCTTTGAGTTTCCAAAAAATATTAATGATAGACTTTGTGTAGAATAGCTGCAGCTCAGATGACGATCTTCAGTGAGAGATTGATGGAGGGTGTGGTGGTGGAGGGTTTGGACATGATTTGAAGGAGAGGAGGGAGAGGAGGTAAAAGAAAGGTGAAGAAAGGCAGGGAGGGAGATGGCGGGTTGGGGAGTGGTGGACGAAAGTAGTGGGGAGGAGGGAGGGGGGGGAGGGAATTTATATGTGGTATTTGAATTCTTCCATAATCTCTCATCATCATCATCTTCATCATCATCATCATCATCATCATCATTAAGATTCTCCCGTTTTTGTGGGATAGGGGAGCATGGGGTGAGATGCCGATGCTAGGGGAAAAGCATGTTTTGTTAACGTCTTAAGTTTGAAACAAAACAAACACTTTTTTATAGAATGAGCAGTAAGAGAAAATGAAAGAATGAGCCTTAAGAAAGAACGACGTTGCTTACCGTCGCACCGCTCTGTGCCGCTGGCTGTAAAGTGTTGGTCACAGGAGCACGTGTTACTAGAGCTTGAACACGTGGCGTGTGCCAGGCAGTGATCAGATGCAATAGTACATGCCTGATCTATCTTGAGTTCTGTCCACAAACATCATCGCATTTGCAAACATTACAAAAACCGACAGCCACAGTTGATACCGTCTTTAAGAATGACACACCAGGTCATCTGTCGGTGTCAAGGGGGCACGGAAAGAGGTATTAATATTGCAATCACAGATAAAACAATAGGGGGGGAGGGGGCAGAAAATATGTTATTGTAAGTAAAGGTAAATGAGAGAGAGAGGGGGGAAAAAAAAAAAAAGACCTGTTGCGGAATTCGTTAAAAAACACACAACAAAGACAACCCAATTTAATATAACAGGTAAAACAAAACAAAACAAAAATAAAACCAGGGATCTCCTTCAGATCAAAGTGCAGAAGAAAAAAAAAAAGACGGAATGGACACATACTGAGAGAAACAAACAATGAAGGGGAGACAGAGAAGATCAAGAAGTGACAAGACAGAGGGGAAAGAGACAGAGACAAAAGACAGACAACATGAAGAAACGGGTTCGGTTTGTTTTGTTTATTTCTTCGTCTGTGTGTCGGTTTTGATTGTGTGTGTTGGCTTTCATTTATATGTTGCATGTTCATTTGCATGTACACTCGTCCCTTTGTATATTGATTGTCAGCGAGGGGGGGGGGGGGGGGGTAATACAATTTGAAAAAATAATGATATAAAAAGAAAATAAACTTAAAAAACAAACTTTAAGAAAAGTACTAGAAAATTAGATAAACTTAAAAAACAGGAATGGGGGGGGGGGGGGGGGGGGGGGGGGGGGGTGGGGGGGGGGGGGGATGGGGGGGGGGGGGGGGGGGGGGGAAAAGCAGGAAATACAGGGGGGGGGCAATTAATATTCTGTTTAATCAGACAAGAAAGAAAAGCGGTTGTTACTCTTAGAAATGTTTTTATTATTTTATGTACCCAAACTCAGGATCAGTTCACATGGCTTTGATTGTTTTTTAAAGGGAGAGAACAGTGTATCTGTTTTGTGCAGAAGTAAAGTAAGAGAGAACAGTGTATTGTGTTTTGTGTAGAAGTAAAGTAAGAGAGAACAATGTATTGTGTTTTGTGTAGAAGTAAAGTGAGATAACAAAAAAACAACAACAACAAAACAAAAAACTAAAAAAGTATAAATTGCACGATTATCAGAACATAAAGGAAAATCAGTGGCTTACTGCAAGTTGTGTTGCTTTCACAAAAGCTTCCCTTCTGACAATCGTTTTTGTGTTCTTTGCAGCTGGTTCCAACAAGCACCTTCTGAAAGCAAAGGCATCAACTGAACAATTAGTTAACGAAGTCTCGTGTCGAGGGGGATATATTAACGTTGCGTGACAGACCTTTATTGATTTACTCGATTAGGCCTGCGTAGATTATAGAACGGTCACACATATACACACACATACATACACATGCGTCCACCCATCCATCCACATATGCAGAATCATACGCACAAAGACATTTGTGCATGAGAAAAACCGATTTCATTGAACATTTCCATCAATTTATCTTTTGATTTTGCAAAATCTGGCTAACTTTTCTCGTTTTTTGTTTTGTTTTTGTTTTTTTATTATGACCTCACTGGTTGCTATTTTGAATATGATTTTATTGTTTGTAAATTCAAACGATTCCAATTTTCCTTAAAAGTGTTCAATTGATTTTTTTTTTAAATCACATTTGGTGAAGGTTTAGACATAGACGTGTTAAACATGTTAGAGTTGCAGGTCACGTTTTGACCCACCCACCCCCTACATCTCCGTCTTGCTCAAAATGACGTACTGAGCATTTTTGTGACTGGGACGTTATCTAAAGGGTGTTTTCGGGTGTTTAGAGTCAATGATAAATGGTTTGCTTTCTCTC
>JAGGCT020003840.1:0-10996 GCA_017654935.2 Phymorhynchus buccinoides
CTATTTCTTAGATAGGCGCATAACGGCAGCATGACGCATCTGCGCTCATAATTGACAGGAAACTGTCTGAGCGATCAAAGAAGAAGAAAGAAGAAGAAGAAGAAGAAGAAGAAAAATTATGTTAAGCATGCAATGTTGGAAAAGCCTACCTGCCCTTGTTTCCAATGGCAACGACAAGACGATTTGTGGAGGATCCATTTAGAAGCCCGTTGCTAGGATACACAATCTCAGCCTCCTTCATCACCAGAGCCATCAGGTCAGGTGCCAAGGCCATGACCTCTGGAAACGGGAGTTGTCAAAAAGCGCGAATAGGTCAATTTGCGCTACTTTTCCTCTATACAATTTGCGCGAACATGAAGTATACAATTTGCGCGACTATCCCACATAGAGAGACAGAAAGATACAGAGATAGAACGCACAAACAAACGGATACACACACACGCCGCGCACGCACGCACGCACACGCACACGCACACGCACACACGCACACGCGCGCACACACACACACACACGCACACGCACACGCACGCACGCACACACACACACACACACACACACACACACACACACACACTCACACGCCTCATTTTAATTCATTGATTTTTTTTTTCAAAGTCTAATATCACCGTTGTTGTGAACTTTTTGACTACCAGACATTCACAGAAAGGGGTTCGCCGCGCTTTTTGACTATAAGACATTCGCGCATTTTGGATACAGAAAGTATTCGCGTTTTGGGTACGTTCGCTCAAATTGACGGTTGCCCTGAAAACACATCACTGCAACAACAGCAGGTAAAAAAGAAAAGTGGGTCACGGACACACGCATACTTGCACACGTAGGCACGCGCCCTTGTGCAGATGCATAATTATGACATTCACATACACACGGACAAACCACACACGGGCTGATGCATATACACAGAGACAAACACGCAAGCAAGCAAACAAATAAGCAAACGGACGAGAAACCTAGGTAGCTAGAGTCGCCACTCATAATCCAACGGGTTTGCGATTGAGTGCGCTGCCGGGTTCGAATCGGCCAGCTCCGTTCGCGGTGTTGTGTCCTTGGGAAAGATACTTTACTCCTATTTCCTGGTCCTTCGGATGTGCGAACGCACGCACAAGATCTTGCGCATAGGCTAAAGCCCATTCCACTATTCGGTAGGAGTAGGACGTGGTAGGTGGAATGGATGACACGAACTCACAAACCATGCTTCATGTGCGCCAATAGACGATTTTAGGACAAAACACTCCAGACCCGTCTCTTTCTAATGACACAAGAACCATTCTTGTATCGTTTTCCGTTCCAGAGTTATGAGCATTTAAAGTTAGTAGGGTGAGTGTCGGCCATTTTGGGGAAAACACAGGCTAAAATCTAGCCTAGCTCAAGAAAATGCATTGACTTACTTATTTTAAAGCACTTATTAGACCATTTAGAGACCATATATATTAAAGATTGTCCTTTGTAAATATGACAGATAAGCTGTTAGAGAACACAAGCACTTATTAGACCATTTAGAGACCATATTAAAGATTGTCCTTTATAAATATGAAAGATAAGATGTTAGAGAACATGAAAATACCCATAACTCAAAATTGACCTCCAAAAATGAGATTGTTGACTTTGCAAGCTTGCTGTGAGAAACTATCCCAGCGACTTAATGTCCCTTTCGTGGTGCTGGGTCACATTTAGCACAGTAGATGGTAAGGTATTTGCCATGTTATCCAACACATACCCTATGCAGTCATGTAGACTACAGATATGAATTCCTATCATTGGTTGGGGGTAGACACGAATCTTGAACCAAAGATACAGTGGCTATACTGATAACTGAATTTTAAAAACATTTGAAAATACTTCTACAACTTCTGGATGCCTCGTGCCTCCACACGGGGAGCTGAGCCACCCCGCCCCGCTCCGGCCCAGGAGTCTCTCCCTATGGGGGATACGGTGTGTGTGTGTGTGTGTGTGTGTGTGTGTGTGTGTGTGTGTATGTGTGTGTGTGTGTGTGTGTGTGTGTGTGTGTGTGTGTGTGTGTGTGCACGTGCACGCACGCACGCACACGCACACGCACACGCACACGCACACACACACACACACACACACGATGTTGACCTCTTCCTATGAAGACAACCGTTACAAGAGTTCCTCCAAGTTAAGACCGATTTCCCCCGACTTGTTGGAAATGTTAAAATAGAGGTTGGACTGCATGTATACCATTCCCGTTGGTGGACAGGGCAGCAGACGACATGGTCTGACCTTGAAAAGGAGCGGTGTCCTTGAGTTGGAATCCCAGCAGTAGCGTGCACGTGCCCATTGTGACCTTGGTGTGTGTCCTTGACTGGGTGACCTTGGTGCGTCCTTGAAGAGAGAGAGGGGGGAGAGAGATTAGGTAGGGGAGAGAGAGGGGAGAGAAGAAAGAGAGAGAGAGAGAGAGAGAGAGAGAGAGAGAGAGAGAGAGAGTGAGGGAGAGAGAGAGGGGGGGGGGGGGGAGAGAGAGAGAGAGAGAGAGAGAGAGAGAGAAAGAGAGGGGAGAGAGAGAGAGAGAGAGAGAGAGAGAGAGAGAGAGAGAGAGAGAGAGAGAGAGAGAGAGAGAGAGAGAGAGAGAGAGAGAGATTGTTCAACATTTGTTACTGATATATATTAAGAATATTTAATCAATCAAAGAAATCATATGCGCATGTGGCTTCGGAGACCAAACTCAGAAGCGCATTGGGTGCGATTGCAGGCGGAACATGGAACACCAGCCGTGACAGGGACAGGGACAGATGCAGCTCTGTGACGCCGCTCTCGTGCTGTTTGTTGCCAGGCGCTGCCCGACGATCATCTTCAAAACTCTTCACTGCTCTCCTGGTCAGGGCACCGCCAGCTGGTTCTGTTGGCTGCAGCAGCAGCTTCAAGCTGACGAGGCTGGAGCCCTGCCCAAATGAGGATGGCCTTGAGATTATCCTTGTATCTCTTCTTGGGGCGACCCTGCTTGCGGGCTGCCTTGTAGTGTCAGCTCACCCTAGAGAAGCTGATGATGGATCCTGGACTCATCCGTGCGGATGACGTGACCTGTCCAACGAAACTGAGCTTGGATGATTTTCGCTTCCATGCGCACGTCGTGCTGGCTCTGTCAAGGACCTCTTGGTTGGTAACGCGGTCCTGCCACTGTATCCGCACGATTGACCGCAGAGAGCGCTCAGGTGGAATGGCTGATTCTTCTTGGTTTGACTGCGGTACACTGTCCATTTCTCGCAGCCATAGAGCAGTGACGTGAGGACCACGGCAGCATTGTGCACACCTTCGGCTTGGTTGAGAGACGAATGTTTCTGTGTACGCAAGACTTTGGCGTCTTCTTTTAAAAATAGTAAATGATTTACTAAATCTAAAGGAAGCATATCCATAAAGTAGAAAACTTGGAGGGGTTGACAAACAAAGCGAGGCAAGACAGCAGTGAAACAGACTGCAACGTCACTGACCAAAACACCATGCAAACAAATACACAACAAGCGCAAAGTGACGTTATTTTAAACAAAATATTATTAACGAGAACAAAACATGTGATATTTCAACAAAATGTCTTTTCCAAACAACACAGCCCCCCCCCCCCTCCTACCCCCACCCCACCCCACCCACCCAAAAAACCCACCCCCAAACCCCACTTCCCTCTTCAGTCAATTAAGCAGTCTCCAAATCATCAAGTGACCAAACAAACCAACACATCAAAAGCCCCCACACACACACAGACACAAAAGGAAACAACTTACCTAAGATTGTTTTATTCAGTCAGTTCGATTTACTAACCTTAAAGACCCAGCACGTCACGTGTCAAAATCACGATTTTCACGTGTTTTCCCTCTTATAGCTGGTAAGAAATAACAACAACAGACACACAAACAAATGCACACAAAGACAGGAAAACCCCAACAGACACACAAACAAATACACGTGACAAAGACACAAAAAACGCAACAACAAGCACACAAACAAACAAATGTACACAGCAACAGCATTACAAAAAAACCCATCCACCACCCTCAAGGGTTTGTCCAGTCAGTCCGAATAACTAACTACACGGCCACAGACAAACAGTATATCAAAAAACCCACCACTCACCACTCTCAAGGGTTTGTCCAGTTAGTCCGAATAACTAACTACACGGCCACAGACAAACAGTATATCAAAAAACCCACCACCCACCACTCTCAAGGGTTTGTCCAGTCAGTCCGAATAACTAACTACACGGCCACAGACAAACAGTATATAAAAAACCACCACCCACCACTCTCAAGGGTTTGTCCAGTCAGTCCGAATAACTAACTACACGGCCACAGACAAACAGTATATAAAAAACCACCACCCACCACTCTCAAGGGTTTGTCCAGTCAGTCCCAATAACTAACTACACGGCCACAGACAAACAGTATATAAAAAACCCACCACCCACCACTCTCAAGGGTTTGTCCAGTCAGTCCGAATAACTAACTACACGGCCACAGACAAACAGTATATCAAAAAACCCACCACCCACCACTCTCAAGGGTTTGTCCAGTTAGTCCGAATAACTAACTACACAGTCACAGACAAACAGTACATAAAAACCCACCACCCACCACTCTCAAGGGTTTGTCCAGTTAGTCCGAATAACTAACTACACAGTCACAGACAAACAGTACATAAAAACCCACCACCCACCACTCTCAAGGGTTTGTCCAGTCAGTCCGAATAACTAACTACACGGCCACAGACAAACAGTATATCAAAAAACCCACCACCCACCACTCTCAAGGGTTTGTCCAGTTAGTCCGAATAACTAACTACACAGTCACAGACAAACAGTACATAAAAACCCACCACCCACCACTCTCAAGGGTTTGTCCAGTTAGTCCGAATAACTAACTACACAGTCACAGACAAACAGTATATAAAAAACCACCACCCACCACTCTCAAGGGTTCTCAATCTAAATCTAAGTAAAAATGTCTCATATGTGCCCCTAGGGGTCGAGAGGACGTAAAACACTAGTTACCACCACCACTCTCAAGGGTTTGTCCAGTCAGTCCGAATAACTAACTACACGGCCACAGACAAACAGTACATAAAAACCCCACCACCCACCACTCTCAAGGGTTTGTCCAGTCAGTCCCAATAACTAACTACACGGCCACAGACAAACAGTATATCAAAAAACCCACCACCCACCACTCTCAAGGGTTTGTCCAGTTAGTCCCAATAACTAACTACACGGCCACAGACAAACAGTATATAAAAAACCACCACCCACCACTCTCAAGGGTTTGTCCAGTCAGTCCGAATAACTAACTACACGGCCACAGACAAACAGTATATAAAAAACCACCACCCACCACTCTCAAGGGTTTGTCCAGTCAGTCCCAATAACTAACTACACGGCCACAGACAAACAGTATATAAAAAACCCACCACCCACCACTCTCAAGGGTTTGTCCAGTCAGTCCGAATAACTAACTACACGGCCACAGACAAACAGTATATAAAAAACCCACCACCCACCACTCTCAAGGGTTTGTCCAGTCAGTCCCAATAACTAACTACACGGCCACAGACAAACAGTATATAAAAAACCCACCACCCACCACTCTCAAGGGTTTGTCCAGTTAGTCCGAATAACTAACTACACAGTCACAGACAAACAGTACATAAAAACCCCACCACCCACCACTCTCAAGGGTTTGTCCAGTCAGTCCCAATAACTAACTACACGGCCACAGACAAACAGTATATCAAAAAACCCACCACCCACCACTCTCAAGGGTTTGTCCAGTTAGTCCGAATAACTAACTACACAGTCACAGACAAACAGTACATAAAAACCCCACCACCCACCACTCTCAAGGGTTTGTCCAGTCAGTCCCAATAACTAACTACACGGCCACAGACAAACAGTATATAAAAAACCCACCACCCACCACTCTCAAGGGCAAACAACCAACCAACCAGCCAACCAACCAACCAACGAACCAACCAAACAAACAAACAAATGCACACAAAGACAGCACACAAAAACGGAAGAAAAATCTGTTTAACGTCCTCCGGTCTGGAACAGACACATGGGACATTAGTAGATATAGAGATGGTGGGAACGATCCTGGAGGCAATGCCCGGAGGCAGTGCAACACCAGGAAAATCCCGATTTTTTAACAATACAGATATTATTGTAAAGCCAATGCAAAAAAACAACCACCAACATACCCGAAGTGGTTTGTCCCTGTCAGTCCGAAGGCTACACGTACAATGAATTTGCAAGGCAAGCAATTTGTCCGTCTCAGACTCCAGCAAAAAAGAACTTGCGAGTATGTCACAGTCGGCTTGACCCTGTAATCTGTATAATTATTGGAGGCGACCAAGAGGGCGCCTCCACTATAGCGTTGGGTAAGGGATCATGTGACTTTTGCCTGTGAATGGTCACGTGATTTGGGCCATGCGCTGTGGAGGAGCACGTGACCTGCTGGGCGCATCAGAGTTGTCTTCCCTTTGTCATTGAAGTTGTCTGCCCTTTTTAATTGAGCGTGCGACTCTACATGTAATGTAGGTCCGTGGGTGCGACGCGCTGGTGGATCATTGAGAACTTCATGAATATGCATCAGCCTAACAGACTGGTGACCAGAACATGTTAGCCTACAGATTAGGCTGTGACTGACTGCGGTCCCTCTCTCTCTCTCTCTCTCTCTCTCTCTCTCTCTCTCTCTCTCTCTCTCTCTCTCTCTCTCTGTTTCGTTTTTCTCTGCCTTGCACGGCTTCCAATTTTGTTTCTGCATACTATCTATTTTTGTCTCTGTCTTTCGCCCTGTCTTTTCCTGCCTCTCTCCCTGCTCTCTGTCTCTGTCTGTCTCTGTCTGTCTGATTGTCTCTCTCTCTCTCTCTCTCTCTCTCTCTCTCTCTCTCTCTCTCTTTCTCTCTCTCTCTCTCTTAACTAGGCTAGGCTAGTAGGGCCTAGTGTGTGCGTGCGTGCTTAGCAGTAGCCTATTGCTTCCACCACACTTTCTCCACTGGAGTTGGTGACGTCTGCTAAACCTCATTATTCTCTCTCTCTCTCTCTCTCTCTCTCTCTCTCTCTCTCTCTCTCTCTCTCTCTCTCTCTGCTTTACTCACACTTTCATTGTCCTTCTCTCTCACATACTATCTCTTTAGTCCGTCACCAAGACGGACTATTGCGATGGGCTGGTTTGTATTTAAAAAAAAGAAAAATCTTCTGTCTGTCCCAAGGATATCTCCCGAACCGCTTGACCGAATCGCGTCAAATTTTGTGTGAAGGTGTGCCTCCTTAATAGGAAGAGATCGGCGCAAACCATTTTGCCGTCGTGACCTTGACCTTGACGTACGACCTTGAAAACCGAAAATCTATTTTTAGCCATATCTCGAGCACCGATCAACATAGGATGTTGAAACTTGGTATGAAGGTGGTTTGGCTTATGCCCGTTCTGATGATGGCATACCGATCAAGGTCAAGGTCAAGGTCAAAAAGATCGCTGGAGCCTGAAAATCGGAGGGTCATTTTTTTCTCCTTCTGTCTGTCCCAAGGATATCTTTCGAACGGGTTGACAGAATCACGTCAAATTGTGTGTGCTGGTGTGTCACCATGAGAGGAAGGCATCCGCGCAAACCATATTGCCGTTGTGACCTTGACCTTGGCGTACGACCTTGAAAACCGAAAATCTTTCAGGGGCCATAACTCCCACACCGTTAGTGTTAGAGTCTTCAAATTTGGCATGAAGGTACTTTGGCTTATGCCCGTTCTGATGGTGGCATACCGATCAAGGTCAAGGTCACGGTCCGGGCGATCCGTAGGCCTTGAAAGTGAAAGTGCGTGGCATTGCTGGTGACGGACATGTCTGCCCCTCGGCGACGCCCTTGTTTTATCTGTTTCTTTCTTTCTGTCGCTTTCTGTCTCTGTCTCTGCTTTCAGAGTAGCATGCAAAAGATTTGTAGAATTTTGAAAGCCAAACGATTTTACATTAAAGTTGTGTATTACGCTTCTGCAAAGAGTATTGTGAAGAAAACAAATTTTGTGTTGTCTTATAATAAAAACCAGGCGTGAATTGTATGATGATAAAACACTTGACAGGGCTTCATTCTCATTTTGGCTTTTTTTTAAAAAGTGTACAACTACCATTACTAAACCTTTGCAAAATCACAGAAGTGCATTGATAAACTTTTGCAAAACAACAGCAATTCATTGTTAAAAAAATAAAAACTGCATTCATCATAAAAATGACAACAAAAAATAAAAGGACTGCACACATAACATTTTTCGTCCTCACCTTTTAGGCGGGAAAAACCTGTACAGGGCCTCAAATGGCACACCGTTAAAGGGGCACCCTGATGGATGAGTTATTGTAAGAAACACGCTGAGGAATTTTACTCACAACAAAAGAACCAGCTCAATTGGTTTTTTTACTGCACTACAAAAAAAAAGAAAACGCTTCAACCACAATGACTGAGGTGGTGTAGAGTGGCACAGTCGTATTGCGCCATTCGCTTCGTGTCAAGTAAACCCGAGTTCGAACCTGGGTACAAGGGATTTTTTCTTCTCATTCTGCACTAGGCCTTAACGGTCTGAACGTGGAGTCTTTCGGATGAGACGATAAACCGAGGTCCCGTGTACTTAGCATACGTTAAATCCAGTGGCAACGAAAAAGCTGTCATTTGGTCAAAATCCCCCCCCCCCCCTCATCAGTGACAATAATCGCATGCCCCCCCCCCCCCCCCCCAAAAGGTGACGTGCCTCTGGCTGCGACCCGCTCTCCTTGAAAAGGCTGTCTTTCTGATGATCTCGACGTGTTTCTTGCAAAAACTCATCCGTCAGGGTCCACCTTTAAACATTCTTGCTACCCCCCCCCCCCCCCCCTCCACTGGTTGCCAATCGCTAACTATACTACTGTCGACCATGCTCCACCCCACCTTTGCAAAATCAGGGAGGGGGGTTACTGTTAAGGAAAGCTGTTCATTTTGCTATTACTCGGATATTAGAAACAAAACGCTTTCTTTCTATATTACTTGGCATTTATAAATTCATCAAACACTTTATTTTGAAGAAATACTTACGGATGGATTTTGCATTCTTCTATCCTCACGTTAATTTATCAGTTGACTATTCCTTGACCCCCCCCCCCCTTTCTTTTTCATTGATGCACACACTACCATTGAGAGACTCATGAATATGCGTTAGCCTAGCAACTGACCAAAACCGTTAGGTAGGCTTAGTGATGCGACTCTCTTTGTGCTGTGGTGTTGAGCTATGGAAGCAGGGTCAGTCCCTGTAGGCCTAGGCCTAGTACAAAGGTTAGCAGACGGACACAATCAGTTGACAGTGAAAGATGAATATGAGCCAAGTTTGGTTCTTTTCAGTTTTATTCACACAACCGTAGGCTGAGCCTACCCTACTCTCTTTGTGTTTATGACTCTCTAGCTCAAAAGTCGAAGTCTGGTTTCTATCAGTTTCATGACAACATTAGGATCACAAATACTTTGGAAGACGAATCTCATCTGCTTACAGAACTAAACCATCATTTTCAGCACTTTACTGTGTTGAACTTCTTTTTTGTTCTTGTCTGAGCGGTCGATGACGAACGTATTTCATGACACGTTCATATCATTTTATATAACTTTTTTTTCTTCTTCTCTAAAGTAGCCAACTGCATCACCTTGAAGATATTTTGAAAAGACATACATGTTCATACACATTTGAAGTGCAATACACTCTTCTACATAATGTTAACACTGTTTGTCCTCCTTTAGTTGATATTGTTTCAACTGAATTTTCTTGTACAGTCCTAGTACTCGTCTTAGTCCTCCTCCACCTCCATTGTCCAGCGATGCAAAGGAGAAGGAAAGCAGCTGCCTTTATTGTTTGTGGCTCAAGCCACAAACCTATAACTCACTTTGTCGGTCGGTCGGTCTGTCGTTCCAAAATTGTCGCACATTTTGACAAAATTGTCCCACTTCAAATGGAAGTTCAGTTTAACGTCGCGTATCGGCTTTCGCCATGTACAACGGGCTGAACAAACCAACCAGGATATAAACAAAAATTTATGTTCCTGAATCACTGTCTTAGCCAAAAGGCCGAGAAGCGATCAGAATTTTGACATAAGGCGCACTTCAAATCGAGGCTACACTTCTGGCCGCTCTTTAAAATGATGTATTTTAAAAGCGTACAAAATAATAAACATACATAATACAGACACTGCAACAGACACGACCAGTATGCGGTGCTTCTTTTGATGAGTATAAGTAGGATACATAGTTTTAAATGTTTTCCAAAAGATATAAAAAGTTACGAAATGGTGCAGAGATAACATTCTCGGTTACAGATTAAAATTATTGAAAATCCAGGGGAGGTAACTCATGATTGGAGTGGTAAAAATAGACCGCGTCGCCACAAACTATTGCGATTCCGCGCTTGTTTGTTAGTCATCCTCTGCCTGGAGTGATGGTGGGGCGGTGGGATGGACTATGCTTTCGTTCCTATGAGTGTGTGCTTTGTTTCTACCTGTCCCTCCCCCATTGGGAGAAAAAAAGTAAATCAGCACAAAAATACATAAAGTTAACGTTAACTGGTTTTGTTTTGTTTCTGAGGTTCACAAATACATACATTGGACAAAAAAAAGTTTTATACACTTTTTAGCTGTACCTTTTTAGTCTCATGTCAGTTTTAAAAATCGACGACGTCGAAAATGGTGTTTGACGTCCTCTTGGTCCGAATCAAGACACATTATGGGACAATTTGTAAATACAAATATGGTGGGAACAATACTGGAGGCAATGCCCGGAGGCAGTACAAAAAAAGTAAAGTCCACGATTTTTTTAATTAATACAGATAGGTGTAGCGGTGACACACGCCTCGGTTAAACCTAATAGTCTATGGCAAACACGCTACAAGTATTTAATGAAGTACTGAGTAATGTTTTAAAACTCATTTTCCTGATATAAGGATAATAAAAAATCTCGAAAGCTTGAAAGCTTGTGTTTTGGG
>JAGGCT020003841.1:0-10994 GCA_017654935.2 Phymorhynchus buccinoides
GGTAAGCATTTTTGGGATATTGGAGGGGCACCAGGGGAGAGGGGAATCCACGTGGGGGAAGAGGGAAGGGGATGATGATGTTGGGGGGAAGAATTTGAAGGAGGGGGGCGGGGAGGTTGGAAGGTCAGTTTAGGGGGGACGACATGATTTTTCAGAAAGTAAGGGAGCTCTGGGCAGTGTCTAGGGCGGGGGCCCAAGGGAAGGTCAATCAGGGAGGGGATCTGTCAGGTCGGTCGGGTCAGTCGGGGGCGTGGAGGGGTGGGGAGAAGTGGTCTGGACGAAGAATTGTTTGAGGGTCGGGAACGGCTAGAATGGGACAGTGGGCGGGGTCTATTGCTCAAATCCAAATAGGGGTGATGTCGTGAGGATTGGGGAATGGGGTTCAAGGGGCGGGGAGAAAGTATTCGGTCAGTGAAGGTGTGTTTAGGATGCTGGTGTGTGGTGGTAGGGGAAGTGGGTTTGTGTGTGGCAATTGGGGAGCCAGAGGTGGTGGGTCTGCATGCAGCTGTTGAGAAGGTGGGCCTGTGTGTGGCTGTCGGGGAGGTAGGCTCACGTGTGTCCGTAGGGGAGGTGGGTCCGTCCAAGGTTGTGTCATGGTGGTGGGCCGTGGGAGATGGTTTGGGTATGCATGGGATGGGTGTGTTGGGGTGGGTGAGGAGGTGTCTGGGAATGTTGTATGTGTTAATGATGTGCTCTGTGTATGTCTGAAGGTAGTTTGATGTTTCTAAGAGGCGAGTCATGATGAAGTTTTTGATGTGAGTGTTTATATGCATTTTGAAGTTGTCCCAGTCTGTCATGGGAACCTGTGAAGGGAGGCGGGGAGTGGCTGCATTATAGCATAAGCATGCTGGTGGTCCATCCCGGTACCAGACCGGGATGTGTGTGTCTGTCTTGTTTTTTTGTTTGATAAGATGTCGGGCGTATGTGAGGGGAGATTGGCCATCAGGGATAGGGGGGTATGATGGGTATGATGGAGAGGGTTCAGGGTGAGAGTTGTAAGGGGATGTGTGACTATCAGAGGTAGGTGGTGGATGAGTGTGAAAAGGTGGTGTAGGAATGTTCATGAAGGTGGGGGTGAGGGGTGTGTTCAGGTCATTGGTGGCACCCACGTCTGTGTCCAGTGATCTGCAAGGGTCAGAGACAGGGGGGTTGGGAATGTCAGTAGGAGTCAAAGCGTCTGTGGGGGTGTCACCGGGTGTGGATGTGAAGGGTGTTTCTTGTACGACAGTAATTTCGGTCCAGGAATGTGTGGGAGAGGGAGAGGTAGCGTCAGTGTTGGTTGGATTTGGTTTGGTCTGGGGGAGCGGGTAGTCATCAGTCCATTTGGTGTTCAGTGTGGGGGTGCAATGAATGGTAGGGCCAAAGTCTGTCTCTAGTTGGATGGTTGAAGGGGGCGGAGATTGTATGGGGAAGGTTGTGGTCGTGAGGGAGGTGGAGGGATTGGTATGTATCTTTGGTTTAGGGGAAATCAATACGGCACCCGTGACTGGCGTTGAACTATTTGAAGACAAATTATTGTGCCTGTTTGTGGCCCGTTTTTAATAATAGAACTTGTTGGGATACTTTCAGATCTAGCTTATGACGTAACGCTGTCAGAGTATACGTATTATTATTATTATGACGCCAAGTTGTACACCTTCAAGTTCCTCTCTTCTTGTTCTAGTCCAGGCGAAATTATAAAGTTGACCTTGTTTTGCGATATATATTAGGTTTCTATATTGATCTAACATGATTTGAGGGTGCTGAATCAAAATCCGTCGGAGGCTAAGTTATAAATGTTGGTCATTTTGAGTTATGACGTTATCAAAATGGCCGCCATGGGTCTCTAGAGAACTGTAAAGACATGCACTTAACGTAATTATTTTGTATCTAATGCTTTTAAAAAAAAGAAAAATTGAATAATTTGCTGACATGATTCAAACTATGCGAACTATATCCTATTTTAGTACTTATTAGCCCCCAGTCACTGTGGAAGGGGCTATCACAATTATCTTAAGAGCCATGTCACAGGATCACTTCGAATGTGTGTGCTACTATTTTTAATGAAGCTGATGTGCCGCTAAATATGCCTTGTTGACCTTGACCTTTGGCCTTGAGCATGTCATTTTATTGTATCAACTATACTTTTTCAACTTTTGCACTGCTGTCATAAAATGTTTCTAAGCTAAGGTTTATGGAGGATGTTGAATTACTGATGCCTGTTTTATGCCTAAACCTTTCATCTTAAATGCTTGACCTTGAATTAGCATTGAATATTTAAACTTTTTGCTTTAATATATTTTAAGTCGTTGCAGTAACTGTCTCATAATTGGTACATGAGCCTATGGTTATATCGATGCTAACCTAAGTACCGATGACATCTCTAGCCTTCATTTTAATGCTTGACCTTTGTTGTTAGGCGCCAAGCAGAACAACACGGCGATCAGTGTCGATATTTATTTTTATTTTATAGGTGGGTAAAATGGCCGACATTCCATTGCACGTCGGCACTTTTACCCACCTATAAATTGGCTAATGCACCAATTATGAGACCATTACTGCAAAGATTTAAAACATATAAAAACAAAAAGTTAAAATATTCAATGCAAATTCAAGGTCAAGCATTTAAGATGAAAGGTTTAATAAAATAGGTATCAGGAATTCAATAGTCTCTATACACTTTAGCTTAGGGAAAAAACAACCACATAGCTTATTTTACCACAGCAGTGCAAAAGTTGAAAAAGTATAGTTGATACATTAAAATCACATACTCAAGGTCAAATGTCAAGGTCAATAGGGTATACTGAGGCACATCAGCTTCATTAAAATAGTAGCACACAAATTTGAAGTGATCCTGTGACATTGTTCTTAAGATAATTGCCAGGCAAATGAAAGGACACAAAATCGCGATAGCCCTCTCCGCAGAGTGGTTGGGGGCTAATAAGTACAAAAATAGGAAATAGTTCACATAGTTTGAATCATTTCAGCAAACTATACTATTTTTCTTACAAATAAAAGCATTAGATACAACATAATTACGGTAAGTGCATGTTTTAACAGTTCTTTAGAGTCCCATAGTGGCCATTTTGAATATTTCGTCATAGCTCAAAATGCCCAGCATTTACAACTTGACCTCCAACGGATTTAGATTCAGCACCCTCAAATCATGTTAGATCGACATAAAAACCTAATACACTACTCACAAAAAGTTAAGGATCACTATGAGAAAACAGGTGCGCAAGTAAACTCCGTTCGCTCCTGTTATTTTGTTCTCAGTCAAGCCAAATTGTTATGAATTCTTGTTCAGCTGTAAGTGGGCGATGTTGTGTTAGTGGAAACATTGCACGTGATTCTCTATTACTGAGCTTGGCAGCAAAAGAAAAAGCGGAAACTTGCGAAAAAGGACCTTGTTTTGGATCGTTCTGCATGAACACATTGCACAAGCCAGATGGAAAAACCATTATGCACGTGCAAGCACTGCTGTTTATGTGTGAGATGCTGTCTCTTGCTTGGCTTTATAAGAAGACATACCACCAGTATTAGGCCTGATTTGACAATGCCTCCACGACGAAAATTGAGCGAGTTGGATAGGGGACGAGCTGTTGCATGGTTCCAAGATGGTGTTCCCAAGCGAGAAGTGGCCAGGTGACTTCAGGTGTCCATCTCGGTCATTGTCAGACTGATTCAACGCTTCACAGCCACTGGGAGGGTCCATGAAAGACGCAGATCTGGTCGACCGAAGAAGACAACTCCACGTGAAGATCGTCTCATTGAACGACAAGCCCTGCAGACAAGAACAGCCTCTTCCAGCATCATTCGAAGGCAGCTGAGGGTGGCTACTAACATCAACATCAGCCAGCAGACCATACGGAACCGCCTTCATGGGTTTAACCTCCGTTCTCGTCGCCCAGCTGTACGGCCACGCTTAACTCCAGCCCATAGGGCAGCACGCCGCGCCTTCTGCAGACGTCACGTGAGGTGGACACGTCAGCAATGGTCCCAGGTCCTGTTCAGTGATGAATCACGCTTCACCCTGAACCACAACGACGGCCGACTGAGGGTCTGGAGGCGCCCAGGGGAACGCTTTATTGACGCCACTGTCCAAGAAAAGGTGGCCTTTGGTGGAGGTTCTGTAATGGTCTGGGGGGCCTTCAGCCTTCACCACAGAACACCCTTGTATCATGTACAGGGTAACCTGACTGGCCTCCGATACCGGGATGAGATCCTTCGACCGCTGGCTGTGCCTACACTGCAGCAGATGGGACCGCCGGCTGTCTACCAGGATGACAACGCTCGCCCCCACAGGGCAAGGGTGGTCAACGACTTCCTGCAGCAGTCTGGAGTCAACAGAATGGAGTGGCCAGCATGCAGTCCCGATCTCAACCCGATTGAGAACCTCTGGGATGAGCTGGATCGCAAAGTGAGGAGCAACCACCCCCCTCCCAGGGATGCCCAGCACCTCTACCAGATGCTGCAGGCTGAGTGGCAGGCGCTTCCACAGAGGATCTTCACCACCCTGGTCAACTCCATGAGGACTCGCTGCGTCGAGTGCCAGAACAGCCATGGCGGATACACGCATTACTGAACTTTCGGGAGCATCAGAATGCCCTGTCTTGTGATTTCAATGACTTTGGGAAATCAAATTTCGATACGTACCCACTTTGATCAAATGTACAGACCAAACGATTGCTCGAAATTGAAGGCAATTGTGTATCGTTATCACTAAAGCATTGAATTAAATGTTGGCCAAAATTCAACGCATTGGCTTTCTTATTTGGAAAGTTATGAATTAGTTTGCAAGTGATCCTTAACTTTTTGTGGATAGCTTATATATCACAAAACAAGGTCCAGCTTAATTTCGCCTGGACTACTACTAATCTAGGCCTACTGACTACCCTTAACTACGTCACTTGAGCTGATTGCCCCAAGACGAGATTTCAAGATAGCAGAGTACACAGAAGAAAAAAAGGTCAGCGCATTTTTGCTAACTTCGAGCTAACAGTATGATTGCGTTCCATTTTATGAATGTTTGTGACTTTGAATTATGTCAGAGTTTAAAATCCAAATCGATTTTGCATCATTCTGCCCGTGGTTTACGAGAAGCTCATATATCCCATGGAGATGAGTATGGGCCTTTAAGACCAGATCGATTCGATGGGATTCAGCATTGGGCTGTATGGCCCAAGTCGGAGGAGAGTAGCTGGGCTGTCCTCAAATACGGTTTGAAGCCGGCTGTGGCTGGGTGCGTTGTCAACGACAACAACGTCTTCAAGCTGGAAACCATTTGCTTGCATGTGCTCCAGCAGGCCTGAACCCCAATCGTTAATGTCCTGCCATCTGAACAACCCTCGGCGTGTCTCCATCTTTATCACTCCATTGGTGGACATGATCATGGGACATGGCTCTGATCAAATGAATGTTCGGTCCTCTGCTGGATGGCAGTGTCACCACATCTCGGTGTCCAGTATTGGACCATCCGGTCTTCCTACGGATGAACAGGTTAAAGTTAGTGTTATGTCTGGATTGGGTGCCGGTTCGTTGTTCGTCATGCCCCAGTCATACTTAGCAAAACTCAACAAAGGGAATTTCTTCTGCATTTATTCTGCCTTGAAAATACAGCATTGAAGGAAGGGCATAGGGGAAATGGAACAGTCACAAGCACAGACAGTCAACTTCATACTGCAACCCTTGACTGGACTGGTGGGGTCATGGCATCGTCCGAATCGTTGTACTGAGACAAAGAACGAAAACAAGGTCGTAAGAAATTAACTATAAATCTTAAGTGAGACAAAAGGCAAGTCATGAGATGAAACACAAAAGAGAGAGTGAACTGAATTGTATGTCATTAAATCGAAACACTGAAGGTTCGTCTTCACTCACTATTTAACTGGAACCGACAATGAATGACCCAAAACATACTCAAAACACACTGCTACTGAATAGTCACTTCACAATTTATGACCAAACTGAAGTCAAGAGAACAAAAACCTAAACACTCTCCCAAAGGTGAGTCATCCCAAAACGAACCGAATAACCCACGTGAAGCTAAATTATAATACTCTAAATCATAAAGAGTCAAAGTAACACGAAACAATCAAAGCAAAATACCCCAAAAGGGGGAACATACCTTTCATGCAAGGACCAGGCACATGAAGTAAAACAAATCCAGACAAATGTAAACATAGGGAGCAGAAGCCAGTACTGAGTTCACAAAGAACTGGCATGACCTAATGACATAGTTCAAAATTGAAGTGACAATTCACCCTAGAAAAAGGCTAGTGCGTTTATAGCTCAATTCAGAAAAGAAGAGAACTGTGAGTGAACATTCAGAAAACAAACCAATCGCTGACAAGATAACAAAAAGAGGTAAAAAGGTCAGAAACATTTTAAAGTGTCTTAAAACAAAAGGCCAAACAAAACATGACAAAACGAAAGGAACACAAAAGGAACAACTGACATATTAGTGATCTCTTTACAATTAAGAAAGCAAAACAAAAACAAAGATAACTGTTTCTCAAAACAGTATAATTATGCCTATCTTAGATAGGCAGGAACAGTTAGTCTCATCCAGCCAGATGATCTGCCCTCGCGGATGTACCGGCTGATGCTCCTGACGTACTCTTGGCGTTTTTGTTTATTTTCCTCACTGTTCATGGTGACAGGCATCTCGTGAACTTTCTTGATGGTGAAATGATGGCCCTGGAGAACGTTAGCAATGGTGGTGGTGCACACACTCTTGTGAAAGGTTGTGAGAACATCACTTTGGAGCCGCTTTAGCGTGATGGAGGGGTGTTTCTCAACCCAGCTCAACATCGTTGTCAATTTTTTTTGGTTCCCCCCACCTTTACCCTTTCCTAAAGGCTCGCCTGACCACACCCACGTGTACGCAGTTTTATACTTGACACCAAGGGTATCTGCCAGTGTCCTCCAATCCTCTCCACGGTTGGCCGTTTCCACAATAATTCTTCTTTCTTTGTCCGTGTTTGCAGAGTATGTTACTATGTACTCCGTTCCACAACTTCACTGTGTGTTACCTCTTCACGGCAAATCGGGCAGTTCGCCCATTGTTGAAACAGTCCGGGGCTGCAGGGAAAACACCTCACAACACGTTTTTATTAACATTGGTATCTGACACACGGAACAGCTGTCTTTGAAATTCATGTTGTTGGCTTAACTGTTTTTTATGAGCATACAAGTTACGTCATTAATTACATTTACGTTCAGGAACAGACCTATTGTGTGCGCGCGTGTGTGAGTGAATGTAGTTGTGTGTTGTGGACAGGTAGGGGGGGGTGTGTGGGTTGTGTGGGGGGGTGGGGGGGGGGGGGGGGGGGGGAGATTATGAGCTGCATCCATCATCTTTTTTGAAAAGAATGTGGCATTGGTCCATTAGTAAAATCTCATGACATTTGTGTTATATTTATTGAAAGCATTAGTCCTTTATTTTCTGTCCTCATTGCACCAGTGCACACTGTTTGGCCAGTGGACGCCCCTGCTGGTCTTCTTTGATGAATTAGCCCACCTTTAAAAAAAACTTAGGTCCAGCGTTGACGTCATTGTGTCAAACACTGACGTCATTTTCAGACAATGATGGGGAAAGCTATCATGTAAGTTACGTCAATTTCGGACGACTTTGAACACCTAAAAACTAACTTCTTTCTGAAATACAATTAACCTTTTCTGAAATACATTTAACCTTTTCTGAAATACAATTGACCAATTCTGAAATACAATTCACCTTTTCTGAAATACAATTCACCTTATCTGAAATACATTTTACGTTTCTGAAATTCAATTAACCAATTCTGAATTACAAATCACGTTTCTGAAATACAATTAACCATTTCTGAAATACAATTTACGTTTCTGAAATATAACTAACCATTTCTGAATTACAATTCACGTTTTTGAAATACAATTAACACTTTCTGAAATACATTTCACATTTCTGAAATACAATTAACCATTTCTGAAATACATTTAACAGTTTCTGAAATACATGTGGAAATGGTGTAGTAGAAGTCTGATGGTGCAACATGACCCTTATAGACTACACCATTTCAACATGTATTTCAGAAACCGTAAAATGTATTTAAGAAAAGGTGAATTGTATTTCAGAAACCTAAACTGTATTTCAGAAACGGTAAATTGTATTTCAGAAGCATGAAATGTATTTCAGAAACGGTAAATTGTATTTCAGAAATGGTTAATTGTATTTCAGAAGCGTGAAATGTATTTCAGAAAAGGTGAATTGTATTTCAGAAAAGGAAATTTTTTTTCAGAAAAGGTAAATTGTATTTCAGAAAAGGTAAATTGTATTTCAGAAAAGGTAAATGGTTGAAGGCTTAATGTGGTCAGGACAGCGCTTTGAAGCCGTTTTAATGTGGTACCTGGATCTTTCTCAACCCATGTCATCATGGTTTTTCGTTCGTCTTCACTCAGTTTTCGTGGCTTTATCCCACCTTTGCCCTTGCCGGAGGACTCAGCTCTCCTGAACGCACCCAGGTGTAGGCGGTTTTGTATTTTACACCCAGGGTGTCGGCCAGGGCCCTCCAGTCCTCCCCCCTGTTCGAGGCCTCCACTATTATGCGCCTTTCTTTGTCAGTGTTTGCGGAATATGATGTCCGTTGTACAACCTCACTATGCGTTACTACTTCTCTACAAATCGGGCAGTTCTCTGACCTTTCAAATAACCCAATGCTGCATGTTTCATGAAGCAGGTGTCCGCAAGGTAAACATTTCACAACCCGTTTCCTCAGCATGGAAGATTGGCAAACGGAACAATTGTCTATAAGATTCATGCTGATTTTTTATCTTGATCTTTCCAACTGTATTTTTTGTTACAATTCTATTAACATGAAAGTTAGGTCATTCTATGATGACTGACATCAGTGACGTAAGCATATAAGTTATGTCCAGGGACGTACCCATTGTGCGCGCGTGTGTGAGGGGGGAGGGGGGGGGGGGGGGTATAAAGACGGCACTCCTCACCCTTTTCCAATGAAAAACGGCATTAGTCAATTATTTCATTTTCATAGCGTTAGTCCTATCTATTGAAAACATACGCATAATCCTTCAGTTCGTGCCCATTTTACAACAGTTTTGCCACTCCTCTCTCAGTGGGTAAGGACCCACCCACCTCTATCCCCCCAATATCCTGCCGTCTTCTTTTTAAAAAACTTAGGCCCAGGAATGACGTCAATTTGAGATACGATGTGAAAGCTATGAGGTGACTTGCGTCAATTTCGGACACGTTTGAAGACATTGCCTATGTGAAGAGACAATTAACTTTTTTTCTGAAATACAATTTACCTTTTCTGAAATACAATTTACCGTTTCTGAAATACATTTCACGATTCTGAAATACAATTCACCTTTTCTGAAATACAAGTAACCCTTCTGAAATACAATTTACCGTTTCTTAAATACATTTCACGCTTCTGAAATACAATTTATCTTTTCTGAAATACATTTCACGCTTCTGAAATACAATTTACCGTTTCTGAAATACATTTTTCGTTTCTGAAATACAATTCACCTTTTCTGAAATACATGTTCAAATGGTGTAGTAGAAGTCTGATGGTGCAACATGATCCTCACAGACCAGACGATTGATAATACAACATGGCCCCCACAAACCAGAAGTCTGTTACTGCAACATGACCAGAAGTCTGATAATACAACATGACCCTCACAGACCGGAAGTCTGTTACTGCAACATGACCCTCACAGACCAGAAGTCTGTTACTGCAACATGACCCTCACAGACCAGAAGTCTGTTACTGCAACATGACCCTCACAGACCAGAAGTCTGTTACTGCTACATGACCCCCCCGACCCCCCCCCCCCTTCCTCACAGGCCAAAAAGTCGAACGGTGATCCTCACAGACCAGAAGTCTGTTTACTTGCTACATGGACCCCCCCCCCCCCCGTCCCTCAGGCACAGCAAAGTCTATGATGTGTGCAGCATGATCCTCACAGACCAGAAGTCTGCTACTGCAACATGACCCACACAGACCAGAAGTCTGATGGTGCAACACGATCCTTCGCAGACCAATGAACAAACATTGTTAAAGCTGAGAAGGGTATTTCGATAATCCAAAAATATATAGTTATAAATGATACAATGATGTACAATAATAATGTTATAAATGAAATAAATTTGTGGAGTTAATTTTAAGCTAAAGGGGACTTACTATTGCGGTCCTGGCAAGATTGCATAGTCCGGACACTTTCTTCTTGTCTGCTTGGCCTAATCAAGCATGATGTCAATTGCTTGTATTTGCCACCTATAGGATATAGGTCCCTCTAAAGTCTAATAATGCAACATTACTCTTACAGACCAGAAATCTGTTAATGCAACATTAAGTCTCACAGACAAGAATTCTGATAGGGCAACACGACCCTTACATATACATCTTTTCCGTCTCCCATGGCCCATGGGTTTCTGTGACGTGAGGCGGCCACTGTTAAATGTGTTAAAAATCTGATCAAAACTATCAATAAATAAAGCTGTTTCCCTGGCTTCCTCTGGCAAAACACCAACCTGTACCATGGTGGCCACCCCTGCAGCCACAGAATGTGACAAAATTTGTGCTGCTAGACTGACGTTCATAGGTGCAAAAGGGGGCAATGTCAAATGTTTGTCAGTTAATTTTGGGCAGTTTTGCACAGTCAGGTGTTTATCAAAATGATAAAATCCTTCAATATGATCCCACTCAATGTTTTTTTCACCAACACAAAATCCATGTTTTTTTAAATTGTTCCTCACATTCTTCAGGAGATGAGGGGGGGTCGTGCATCACATGTACTTTCTTATTGTTGTTAAGGAAAAATGGAGTCTTCTCACTTCTCAGAACTTATTTACTATTGTTTGACCCCTGATCAGCAACAACCACCTTAACCCGCAGACCAATGCCATCGCACTTGTCTATGCATTCCAAAAGGAGGGAATGCAGCCTCTGACTGTCCACGAAAACACTACCATCCACCCCACAAACAGTTCCAAACAAGAA
>JAGGCT020003842.1:0-10988 GCA_017654935.2 Phymorhynchus buccinoides
ACATAATAAATAAATAAATAAATAAAGACACCACTGGCCATTCTCACAGGGAAAGTCGTCATACGCACACTTGTCCGATGTCCACACAGGAACATCGTCGTCATCGTCATCATCATCGTCATTGTTGTCGTCATCAGCACCAGCTTGACAGAAGCAGACTCAAAGACCCACCAGATCACGTGTCACAATCACGGGTTTTACGTGCTTTCCCTCTTATAGCTGGTAAGAAATCTTGTTATACAAAATGCCCCCCAATTCAAAGCGAAGCATCATTTTAGAAGAGCAGCCTCAATTTGAAGTTGGGGACATTTGTATGTGGGTCACAGCTACCCACACAAAAAAGGGACTTAAAGACCCAGTGACGCACCACGATTAAGTCCCTTGGTTTTTTCTGTGTAGCTGTGACCCACATGCAAATTTCCCCAACTTCAAATTGAGGCTGCTCTTTAAACTGATGTTTCGGTTTGAATGTGTCGCCATTTATATGGGAGTCAGACTTGGTCAAAACAAGATTTATTTCCAGTTATTAGTTAGTAAAACCCGTGAAACCCGTGATTTTGACACGTGATCTGGTGGATCTTTAATCGTGGTGCGTCAGTGTGTCTATAAAATAATAATATTGATAACAACGTGTTGCTTTGTTGAAGTGCTGGGGGTCAGCTCAAGGGAAACAACCACGGAAAACTTCATACTGTACGCACGGACATGTTTACTCCCCTCTGTATGGTGTTGGTTTTAAGCTATTCCAGTCGTAGAACTATCCATCTGTGACATCTGTGATGCATGATTCTGATGAAATATTACTGTCTATAATGCCATTTGTTTTGGGCTTTTCTACACACTATGTCTCTGTCTTGTTGTGTTGCTTTGTTGATTGTTTCATCGCTGCAAAAATAATTTCATGTAAAATGGACAATAAACAAAATTATTGATTGATTGATTGATCCAATGAAATCCTATTATTGTTTGCTCACTATGTTCATGTAGACTCCAATGCAATACAGACAGACAGACAGACAGACAGAAACGCGTATAAACTCTCGTTCCCATTCCAAAGCATTCCAGTTCTTATGAAACTGAAATTATGAATTGTTATGGAATTAGCATGTCATACTCATCATGGTATTTCTCGGTAATCATCGTGGCATTATAATTATCATGGCAGGAAAACAATATCGTTAATATGTGCGATAGTGCATGGGAAAAACGGACATGATGGAATTTTGAGGTGAGGGGGAACACGGAAGTTCTCCGAGAAAAAAGCACCTAGCCATTAACGATAGTTTCATTTGTACTTTAAACACACCCTTCATGTTTACGACCCTCAATCTCAAAAGTGATTATTTGTTGGCAATCTTGTACTTTAAACACCCCCCCTCATGTTTACGACCCTCAATCTCAAAGTCATTATTTGTTAGGCAATCTTGTACTTTAAACACCCCCCTCATGTTTACGACCCTCAATCTCAAAGTCATTATTTGTTGGCATTCTTGTACTTTAAACATCCCCCGTACGTGTTTACGACCCTCATTCTCAAAGTCATTATTTTGTTGGCAATCTTGTACTTTAAACATCCCCCTCATGTTTACGACCCTCAATCTCAAAGTCATTCTTTGTTGGCAATCTTGTGCTTAGACACCCCCCCCCCTCATGCTTACGACCCTCAACCTCAAAGTCATTATTTGTTGGCAATCTTGTACTTTAGACACCCCCCTCATGTTTACGACCCTCAATCTCAAAGTCATTATTTGTTGGCAATCTTGTACTTTAAACATCCCCGTGTTTACGACCCTCATTCTCAAAGTCATTATTTGTTGGCAATCTTGTACTTAAACAGCACCCCCTCATGTTTACGACCCTCAATCTCAAAGTCATTATTTGTTGGCAATCTTGTACTTTAAACACCCCCTCATGTTTACGACCCTCAACCTCAAAGTCATTATTTGTTGGCAATCTTGTGCTTAGACACCCCCCTCATTCTCAAAGTCATTATTTGTTAGCAATCTTGTACATTAAACATCCCCGTGTTTACGACACTCAATCTCACAGTTATTATTTGTGGGCAATCTTGTGCTTTAACATGAAACCCTCTGTAACTAACTCCCTTCACCAAAGTTATCTTCGCCTAGCAAAGCATAAGCAACAGCCACATGGAGACAGACTCAAGTTCATCCTCATGAACTGTCGTTTATGTTTTGCTGGGCGAACTGGTGCCGAAAATACATTTTGTTGAAGGGAGTTAATTACAGAGAGTTAATTTCTCTTAATTCAGTAATAGTACTATACCTTTTTCTTTCCCCTCCAGAAGGCTAGCTAAAGGCAGCAGCATCAGACAGAGGAACAAGGCTCCCAGCTTGAACATCGTCACACTCCTGACATTGTGACACAGCACTTCGCTTGTGAGGAGGGTTCTTTCAAAATGTCACGACTCTTTGAAACTGGATCACATTAAGCTTTCGCTGCTGCTGCTGCTGCTGCTGCTGCTGCTGCTGCTGCTGCTGCTGCTGCTGCTGCTGCTGCTGCTGCTGCTGCTGATGATGATGATAATGATAATAATAATAATAATAATAATAATAACTAGAGGGCTTATGTTTTTGCCTTTCAGAGCAAACATGGGAGGATTCCCCTCTCCGACCTCCTTCACCCTGATTTGTTTTGATACTTATGGATGGTACCCTAAACACGATTTTATGCACTAAAAGTCTTGAAAAATGAATATTAACTTTATAGAAGAAATAACAAGATACTCTGTAATATAGTTCTAAAAAACAATTTAAGTCACACTTCCGTACTTTATGTCAAAAGAATTACAGGACCTACGTGTTATTACTGTTGTAAAACAGCAACTGAGCGGTGGATTTGCATGCAACTTTTACAAGACTGTAAACCACCCTTCTCTGGTAATCACTCACATATTTGAGCGTTTGGGCTTTGATTAAAGTACTTTTCGGTACTCCGACAGAAAGAAGGCGTTGATCTGTGAAATCGATGCTTTTTGCATGCCTTGGACAGGAGAATATTCTCGTTTTTCTTACTTTTCCTTTAATAACAAGAATAACCAAAAACAGCATGGGATCAAGTTGGGTCCAGGTAGTGAGTAGGGAAGAAGTTGGAGATCTTACTTGTCAGGGTAGGTCATAGTGACCTTGACCTTGAGAGGACTAGCGTCTTCATGAAGTAGCCGGGTTCTACTAGTGCCGACGGCTGAGCGCTGCTCATGTACAGAGTTCATCAGCTTGGGAAAAATGGTTTCCACATATTAATGAGCAGTGATTGCCTACTTGTCACGCACAATGTCCACAATGACGGGGCCAGTGGTATTGTACAAACTGAAGAAAATCACTCCCGGTTCTCAAAATACTGCTGTGGAACTTTTTTTTAAACTGGATCAGCAGACACCTACGTCTGATATAACGGCTTGATGGGGATGCCATAACAATATACCTAAGTTTCGTCTTTTGTGATCACATCGCAAAAGAATTTGGGTTCGCATAGCCCATTAATTGGGAGAAAATTGAGTTAACATGTTTCATAGGTAGGGTATCTTCTGGATCAGTTTTCATGGCAAAGATTTGTCGCAGAATTCTGGCGATTTACCAAATAGAGGGTGCATAAATGAATGGGATTTATGATTCTATCTCAAGAAAAGTTTGTTCTTTTATGACTGAATAATCACGTTTTCTAGCTAGTGTCTTCAAAGTCAGGTTTTCCCAGTTTCAGAAATCTTTATACGCACACACAAAACTATGCAACAGGACACAGGGGGTCACCCATAAACAGAATCCAAATGCACATACATTTTCGCCAACTCGTTTGTAAGTTTCAGACTTGTAAAGGTGTAGAAATAAATTCGCTATTTTGTCAGATCCATTTCAAACAGGCTCAGCTGCAAACATGGCTTTATTGATGACGCTCAGAAAATGACGTGACTGGTGACGTAATTTTCAAACTGAGCATGTTAAAAGCAGAAAGGTTGAATTTTATTGTGATATAACTTGTATTCATGTATGGATAAAAACAAGCGTATAGCACCCTTTTCAGGACATTATATATTGATGACCTGTGTGTGTGTGTGTGTGTGTGTGTGTGTGTGTGTGTGTGTGTGTGTGTGTGCGTGTGCGTGCGTGCGTGCGTGTGCGTGTGTGCGTGCGCGCGCAACAGAAATAGAGATAACAGAGAGGGAGCGAGAGAGAGAGAAAGAGATAGAGAAAGACAGAGCTCTTATATAAATCTACGTGTGTGTGCGCGCGTGCGTTTTGTCACCTGCAACAGAGAGATAACATAGAGGGAGACAGAGAGGCTGGCAAACAGACATTTTGTGTTGAATTCCGTTTATTTAGATATATACGTTTCAAAATTAATTTCTGCCTTTCGAGTTCCGTTTATTACCCGGCCAGAGGCCGAGGTATTGCGATCGGTTTGTGTGTGTGTCTGTGTGTGTGTGTGTCTGTGTGTCTGTGTATCGATTATCTTAAAAACTACTGTTTGGATTTTGATTAAAATTGGCAGAGGGGTAGACAGCTTGAAAAGGAAGCTTCCTGTCGTTAATCAACACCGTGCTGACCTTGACCTTTAAGTTTGACCTGGACAACCGAAATTTCCTTCTTTGCGCTATGTAATTTCCCCCCAGCTTTATCTCTTGAACTGGTGAACAGAATCGCTTCAAATTTTGCGTGGTGGTGTACCATGGTGCAAGGAAGTTTGTAAAAAAGTTCAGCTGTATCTCGTGAACTACTGAACAGAATCTCTTCAAATTTTGGGCAATGTATTTTATGCGTTCTGTAAGGGTGGAAAGTGGTGTGTTTATTGGGGTGGGGGGGGGGGGGGGGGGGGGGAGAGAACATGGTGCAAGGAAGTTTGTATAAATTATAGTCCAGCTGTATCTCGTGAACTACTGAACAGAATCTCTTCAAATTTTGGGCTATGTATCTTATGCGTTCTGTAAGGGTGGAAAGTGGTGTGTTTATTGGGGCGGTGGGGGAGATCTATGCGTTTCAAAACTAATTTCTGCCTCCTTCACTTTTCCTGTTAATCTTTTATGTTTGAAAATAGAAAGCCAGTGTACAAAATGTTGAGTTTGTAGACCAGAAATCTGCTTAATTATGTAAACAAAGAACTTAGGACACCTAGCGCGATAGCCGACATTACAAAGCGCAACGACCCTCCAATAGCGCGATACCCTCCAGCAGCTAGCGCACTGACCCGACAGTCAGCGCGCCTCTGACATCACACTGCTATTTGTGGAGAAACCGAAGCGCTGTAATGTAGCGCTTGTCCGTCATCAGAGCAGACATAATTTTACGTATTTTGATGACACTGAGGGTGTCAAATCCCAGACTGGAGGCTTCTCGGCTGATAAAAAATCTGCTTAAGGTAGCGCACACTACCTCAAGTACTCTAGAGTGGGTGGGATAAGGGGAGGGAATTAGTGCAGCCCCGTGTTACAGAATGTGAAAAAGAAGAGTGCCACCATAAAGGTGGACCCTGACGGATGAGTTTTTGCAAGAAACACGTCGAGATCACCAGAAAGACAGCCTTTTCAAGGATCGGAACACTCACTTTGCTCTGGTTTCTCAGAAATTAAACCGTCAAAACGGCGTTTCCTCCTTGGCAGCACCAGAGCAAAGTGAGTGTTGCAATCTCTGTAAAGGGTGTTTTCCTGGTGATCTGGACGTGTTTCTTACAAAAACTCGTCCGTCAGGGTACCCCTTTAACTACAATCAACTACAACATCAAGAAAAGAAGAAGATGGAACGAAGAAAGGAAAGAAACAAGGAAAGAAGAAGCATTGATGTATTAAATCAAACTCAACACTTGCCAACATTTCTTATGGCAATAAACGTCTATTTTCCATAGTTTATTAGGTAAGACAAAACACAGAAACGTTCGGTAATCAAAGTGAAGTGATTACACGTAGACACGGTAATATGTTTGAACCGTGCTAAAAGCAAAATACAAAACGACGTACATTTTAGAAACTGCACTGCTATAAATCTCTACTATTTTTGTTTTCAGCTCCTTTGAATAGCAAGTTTGTGTTTTGTTTCTTCTTCTTCTTCGATCGCTCTGGCAGTTTCCTGTCAATTTTGAGCGCAGATCCGTCATGCTGCCGTTATGCGCCTAACCAGGAGATAGGCCCAGCAAGTCCGACTTCGGCTGAAGGAAATCTATTTGAAAGTGTTTCTTGAAAGAAAGAAAAAAGGCAGGAGAATGGACCGGTAAGGCAGAAAGATAGTAGATGAGAGTAAGTGGGGGGTTGTTGTTTAAAATTCAGCAGTTTTCTATTCTAAAGCGAACAACACAACGACAAAGCACACTCGTCAGCCCAAGTCTTCATGGTACAGCCGTTGGTTCCGGGTTCGCCATTTTAGTCCAGTAGGCCAAGATCGTAGTTGCGACTGCGATTGAACATGTTCTGTTAAAAGGGAAAATCAAAGAAAAATGAATGAAAATAGGCGAAGATGAGTGTTCAACTGGGAACTCACTCTCTCTTCTCTCTCTCTCTCTCTCTCTCTCTCTCTCTCTCTCTCTCTCTCTCTCTCTCTCCATTTATAATTCCCTTTCGGCTGTGGCCTACGTTTTCATATTGTCTTCCTTTATGGCTGTGGGCTACATTCCATATTGTGTATATGTTTGTGTGTGCGCGCACGTTTGTGTGTGTGTATGTGTGTGTGTGTATGTGTGTGTGTGTGTGTGTGTGTGTGTGTGTGTGTGTGTGTGTGTGTGTGTGTGTGTGTATGTGTGTGTGTGTGTGCGTGTGCGCGCGCATGCGTGCGTGCGTGTGTGTGTCAGGTTTATAGTTCTGCATGATTTATGTTGCTTATAACAATTATTGTGTTCAATTTGGTTTGTTTGTCTTCGAATATTGTAAGGACGTTTGTCTGTGCAATCAAAACCATCCATCCATAAGTATCAAAACAAGTGAGGGTGAAGGAGGTCGGAGAGGGGAATCCTCCCATGTTTGCTCTGAAAGGCAAAAACATAAGCCCTCTAGTTATTATTATTATTATTATTATTATTATTATTATTATCATTATCATTATCATCATCATCATCATCATCATCAGCAGCAGCAGCAGCAGCAGCAGCAGCAGCGAAAGCTTAATGTGATCCAGTTTCAAAGAGTCGTGACATTTTGAAAGAACCCTCCTCACAAGCGAAGTGCTGTGTCACAATGTCAGGAGTGTGACGATGTTCAAGCTGGGAGCCCTGTTCCTCTGTCTGATGCTGCTGCCTTTAGCTAGCCTTCTGGAGGGGAAAGAAAAAGGTATAGTACTATTACTGAATTAAGAGAAATTAACTCTCTGTAATTAACTCCCTTCAACAAAATGTATTTTCGGCACCAGTTCGCCCAGCAAAACATAAACGACAGTTCATGAGGATGAACTTGAGTCTGTCTCCATGTGGCTGTTGCTTATGCTTTGCTAGGCGAAGATAACTTTGGTGAAGGGAGTTAGTTACAGAGGGTTTCATGTTAAAGCACAAGATTGCCCACAAATAATAACTGTGAGATTGAGTGTCGTAAACACGGGGATGTTTAATGTACAAGATTGCTAACAAATAATGACTTTGAGAATGAGGGGGGTGTCTAAGCACAAGATTGCCAACAAATAATGACTTTGAGGTTGAGGGTCGTAAACATGAGGGGGTGTTTAAAGTACAAGATTGCTAACAAATAATGACTTTGAGAATGAGGGTCGTAAACATGAGGTGGTGTTCAAAGTACAAGATTGCTAACAAATAATGACTTTGAGAATGAGGGTCGTAAACACGGGGATGTTTAAAGTACAAGATTGCCAACAAATAATGACTTTGAGATTGAGGGTCGTAAACATGAGGGGGGTGTTTAAAGTACAAGATTGCCAACAAATAATGACTTTGAGGTTGAGGGTCGTAAGCATGAGGGGGGTGTCTAAGCACAAGATTGCCAACAAAGAATGACTTTGAGATTGAGGGTCGTAAACATGAGGGGGATGTTTAAAGTACAAGAATGCCAACAAATAATGACTTTGAGAATGAGGGTCGTAAACACGGGGATGTTTAAAGTACAAGATTGCTAACAAATAATGACTTTGAGATTGAGGGTCGTAAACATGAGGGGTGTGTTTAAAGTACAAGATTGCCAGCAAATAATGACTTTGAGATTGAGGGTCGTAAACATGAAGGGTGTGTTTAAAGTACAAATGAAACTATCGTTAATGGCTAGGTGCTTTTTTCTCGGAGAACTTCCGTGTTCCCCCTCACCTCAAAATTCCATCATGTCCGTTTTTCCCATGCACTATCGCAAATATTAACGATATTGTTTTCCTGCCATTATAATTATAATGCCACGATGATTACCGAGAAATACCATGATGAGTATGACATGCTAATTCCATAACAATTCATAATTTCAGTTTCATAAGAACTGGAATGCTTTGGAATGGGAACGAGAGTTTATACGTTTCTCTGTCTGTCTGTCTGTCTGTCTGTATTGCATTGGAGTCTACATGAACATAGTGAGCAAACAATAATAGGATTTCATCGGATCAATCAATCAATCAATAATTTTGTTTATTGTCCATTTTACAGGAAATTCTTTTTGCAGCGATAAAACAATCAACAAAACAACACAACAAGACAGAGACATAGTATGTAGAAAGGCCCAAAACAAATGGCATTATAGACAGTAATATATCATCAGAATCATGCATCACATATGTCACAGATGGATAGTTCTACGCCTGGAATAGCTTAAAACCAACACTATACAAAGGGGAGTAAACATGTCCGTGCGTACAGTATGAAGTTTTCCGTGGTTGTTTCCCTTGAGCTGACCCCCAGCACTTCAACAAAGCAACACGTTGTTATCAATATTATTATTTTTATAGACACACTGACGCACCACGATTAAAGATCCACCAGATCACGTGTCAAAATCACGGGTTTCACGGGTTTTAGTAATTAATAACTGGAAATAAATCTTGTTTTGACCAAGTCTGACTCCCATATAAATGGCGACACATTCAAACCGAAACATCAGTTTAAAGAGCAGCCTCAATTTCAAGTTGGGGAAATTTGCATGTGGGTCACAGCTACCCAGAAAAAACCAAGGGACTTAATCGTGGTGCGTCACTGCTCTTTAAGTCCCTTTTTTGTGTGGGTAGCTGTGACCCACATACAAATGTCCCCAACTTCAAATTGAGGCTGCTCTTTTAAAATGATGTTTCGCTTTGAATTGGGGGGCATTTTGTATAACAAGATTTCTTACCAGCTATAAGAGGGAAAGCACGTAAAACCCGTGATTGTGACACGTGATCTGGTGGGTCTTTGAGTCTGCTTCTGTCAAGCTGGTGCTGATGACGACGACGATGACGATGACGATGATGATGACGATGACGACGATGTTCCTGTGTGGACATCGGACAAGTGTGCGTATGACGACTTTCCCTGTGAGAATGGCCAGTGGTGTCTTTATTTATTTATTTATTATGTACATTTCTATAGCACTTACTCATCAAAGCTCTAAGTGCTTTACATTTTTTTAAACTAAAGAATGTAATATTAAAAACATATGAATAAACATTCCTATCCTATAAGTGAGAGAGAAAGAGAGAGAGAGAGAGAGAGAGAGAGAGAGAGAGAGAGAGAGAGAGAGAGAGAGAGAGAGAGAGGCACACACACATCCTAAATCACCCATCCCCCTACAAACACACACACACACGCGCGCGCGCGCACGCGCTCACACACACACGCACGCACGCACGCACGCGCAACGCACGCACGCACGCACACGCACACCACGCACGCACGCACGCACGCACGCACACGCACATTTCACGCACACGCGCACGCACGCGCGCACGGCGTTACACACACACACACACACACACACACACACACACACACACACTCCACACACACACATTTCCTGCGTTTGTAGCGAAACTGTTCACAGAAAATGAGTTTCCTCCACCCTTTGGCGTTATGACATGTTTTCTGCAAATGACGGTATTTAGGCACAGAACGTATCCACTCTGAACTTAATCAAAAGGACAAACCAATCTCCCCTCCCCCTCCTCACAATCATCATCATCATCACCATCTCCCATCATTCTTATCATCCTCCTCAACATCAGTCACCTCCCATCATTCTTCATCATCATCATCCTCATCATCTTTATCACCATCAACCTCCTTATCATCCTCTTAATTACCATCAAGACATCATCCTTTGAGCAAATATTTACAGCCATAATAACGGACAAATTTACTGATGGTAAGAATCACAAAAATAGCGGCTACCAAAACCGTCCATAAATACATAATAAAATTTACCTGAAAAGTGCAGCACTATGAGTACTTTTTTTTTTTTTTTTACATTTTCACATCATACTTTACTATAACACACTAACATCAACATTACATGTTCACGTCATACTTTACGTCATACTTTATGCATCGTATTGTCAGTGACTTCTCGCATCAAACCTTTTTTTTTTTTTTAAACACCGCTCTATCTCTTTACCAATAAAAAACACATGATAACACCGCTCTATCTCTCTTACTAATACAAAACACATGATAACACCGCTCTATCTCTCTTTACTAATACAAAACACATGATAACACCGCTCTATCTCTCTTCTCTAATACAAAACACACCTCGCTGCTGTTGCTGGAGATCAACCACAAATTTTTTTCCAAATTTTTTTTTTTTTTTTTTTTTTCTTTTTTTAAACAAACATTAACAAAACATTAAATAATATGCAAAAAATTAGTAGAATGGTAAATAGATAATTAAATTAATTAATAGAATTAATTCATCAATAAATCTACAACTTAATGCCTCTAGATATAAGTACAACTGTTTCCATAAAAAAAAGATGTGCCTATGGAAGAAAATAACCTCTCACTTATCTGCCACCATTAGCATCGTTGTTCTTTCATTTTTACTCCTTCCCTAGATTTTCCTGCTCGGCCCGTCTCTCTCCGTCCCTCTCGTTCCT
>JAGGCT020003843.1:5000-10987 GCA_017654935.2 Phymorhynchus buccinoides
ATAATATAAATATGAAGTCTTGAAGTCTCTCGTCTCTCTCTCTCTCTCTCTCTCTCTCCTCTCTCGCTCTCTCTCTCTCTCTCTCTCTCTCTAACTCTCTCTCTCTCTCTCTCTCTCTCTCTCTCTCTCTCTCTTCTCTCTCTCTCTCTCTCTCGTACTCTCTCTCTCCTCTCTCTCTCTCTCTCTCTCTCTCTCTCTCTCTCTCTCTGAGTCTCTCTCTGCCAGTCTCTCTGATGAACATTCCATGCTTATTATTTAGAGAGCCAGTCATTTTAAAATAATGTTGAAGTTACATACCCAACTTCGCATTTTTCATTGAAACAAACTGTACACGCACGTGTAATTAGTTGGCCTATGGGGATTTACACCACCTGTTTTGAGCTCCCCGACAGCAAGAGTGTGTGCCCTACCCTAATACAGACAAATTCTGACATAGCTGTCTAGAATAGCAGCCTCCTCCTTTGTTATTCGGGGGTCACACTTCGGACACGTCTAAAGAATACACTTTCTACAGTCATGCACGATGGGAATGGAAGGGACTGGTTGGAATGGAAGAACTGGAAGGGAAAGAACTTCCTTAACTAGGAACTAAGGAATAACGGTAAAGAGACTTGCCTCCCCCCACCCCCCCCTCTCTCTCTCTCTCCTCTCTCTCTCTGTGATGACTGTACAAACGGTGAAGACATTTATCATGATGGAACTGACGAACAGAACGCTAGCACAAACACACACGCGCAAACAAACACTACAAAGGATAACAGTTCTCTTTCTTTTGTTTCTTGGAATATTAATGGGCTGAGTGCCAAGTTATGTGATCCTGATTTTGTCGATTATATCACTTCCTTTGATGTCTGCTGTTTGCAGGAAACGTTTACCTTTAGTTCGTTTAATTTTGACGTTTACTTTAAAGATGTCCTTGTTTTTCATTCACCTGCTATTAAACTATCTAGGATGGGTCGTGGATCAAGAGGAGTTGTTGTCGAGTCAGATGGCTTGTGACCTCTTCTGTGCGGGAAACAAAATTTGGTCAACGTCACGACCTGATCGAGTCATATGAGGCAGTCGCATAGTCTGTCTCCCGCTTTAGTGAAAAGAAAGTGGTCGGATTTTGTCAAACAGATTAAAACAAATGTTGATAACATTATTTGCTTACATTTTCTAAAGCGTTGTTTGGTTGTGATAAAGATGTATTATTTGTCGGTATGTACAGTCATCCTATTAATAGTGTGTTCTATAATGACAAAGATTATGATTGTACTCTAGACAAATTAGAACACTTTTTGTTGTCATTTTATGAAGTGAGACAAAGGGATTTTTATTTTCTGGTTAGTTGGGACTTCAATGCAAGGATCGGGGAATGGGGGCTGGAAACCGATGGACTTAACTGATGATGATCATGTACTGGACAGTCACAACGAAATGGAAAGGTCTTCTGAAGATAAATCAGTCGATGGTTTTGGAAAGAAACTGATGTAATTATGTACTATGTTTCAATTGTCACCCCTGAATGGTTTAATGGACACACACTTTGATGATAGTTTTACCTTTCTTTCTGAACAAGGAAACAGCACTATTGATTTGTTCGTTTGCTCTGTGGATTGAACATAGATAACAACATCTCTAAGAATAGAACAGCGCATTGAGTCCCAACACATGCCTCTAGAATTATCTGTTCGTTGTACTGTTAATGAGAAAAGCAATGAAGAAGAAAAACATGATACACCTACATCTAAAATTAGATGGGAGCAGAGTAAAGAGCATCTATTTTTAGCACTAAACCACCCAAAATAGGCTTTAGAAGAAGCGGCTAATCTAGTTGACAGCCATATTGAGGGAGCGCTTAACCTTGAAGCTGGAGACTGCGTGCGATGCACAACAAAGCAAAAGACACCTGCAATATCAAATTATAACAAATGGTATGACGTCACCTGCCGCAACCTTAAAGGCACAAATGGGGTATTTAAAGCCGATCCAAGGAATCGGGTAGTACCCTGGCATATTGATTACTTGTGGCGGTGCCATAGCCGATTACGTTTAAACCGAGGCGTGGTCACCGACACAGCTCTATCTGTATTAATTTTTTTAAGATCGGGACTTTACTGGTTTCGTACTGCCTGCGGGCATTGCTTCCAGTATTGTTTCCCACCATATTTGTATTTACAAATGTCCCATATGTGTCTGATTCAGACCAAGAGGACGTAAAAACTCCATTTTCGACGCTCGGGTAGTCAGTCGATGAAGTCAGTGGGGGAGAGAGAGAGAGAAAACAAGCCAGCGACACTCCTAGCTGCGGGGCTTTCGCCTGCGCCAGCTTAGTTTTCCCCTCCTTTTGCGTTTGAAAAGGGATCCTTTCGCTGCGGGCGCCAAGCAGAAACTGACATTTTGGATGGAAGTTCAGTTTAACGTCGCGCATCGGCTTTCGCCATGATATAGGTACGACGGGGGCTGAAAACCAACCAACCAGGGTATAAACAAAAATTTATGTTCCTGAATCACTGTCTTAGCCAAAAGGCCGAGAAGCGATCAGATTTTTTTTAAGCTGACATTTTTTTTTAGCCTACTGCTTGCTTACATTGTGCCGGGCTGGCTTTAAAGCGTTCAGTTAGACGAGCGCTGACTTACAATACGCGCACGAAAAAGGCTAAAGACAAGGCTGCTGCATTCAGAGTAAAGAGAAACGTTTATAACGACACAATTACAAACAAGAGAACGCAATACAAAAGAGAACTTACACTAGTAACAGATACTCTATTAAACAGTAGAAACAACAGTAGCAAATTCTACGCAAAAAAAGCCAAATTCCCTATTTCTGTATGGCAAGAGCATTTTTAAAATATTTTTGGACAGGCAGGCGAGTCAGGCGAAGAAAACGGGAATTCCCAGAACACCTTTTTAGAAACCAAAGATCCTGTCTTAATTCCAGATTTAGACCAACCCATTATAGACGCGGAAATTGAACACGCAATTAGAAAGTTAAAATCAGGGAAAGCATCTGGGTTAGACGATATTAGTAGTGAGTTTGTTTTAAATCTTCTATTCATTTCATTGTCCCCTTCTTAGTAAGAATTGTTTAATAAGCTATACGATAACGGTTACAATCCTGTTGAATGGTGAGGCTCAGTCATAGTCCCTCTATTTAAAAAAGGTGATTCTACTAATCCAGGAATCCAGGGATTTCATTACTAAGCTGCGTTAGTAAAGTGTTTACTTCTATTCTTAACAAGCGACTTTACAAATGGGCTGAACAAGAAGAGAAAATTTGTGTGGAGCAAGCTGGTTTCCGCAAAACATATTCTACTATTAACCATATTTGTTCCTTAGTTACAATGATTAACACATGCATTAACGAGAAACGTAAAAATGGAAAATTATACGTAGCTTTCATCGATTACATGAAAGCGTTAGATACAGTTAATCGAGAAAGCCTGTGGAAAGTGCTAGAAAAAATAAAAGCATCCACTAAAATGTTAAATATGATGCATGGGACATATACAAGTCTGTTCAATCATGCGTGAACTGGGGCTCTGAGATATCAGAGGTCTTCGAATGCCCAGGCGGCCTAAGGCAAGGGTGCTTGTTATCTCCCTTGATCTTTTCTGTACTCATAACAGAAGTGGCAGAGGAAGTAAATGATAAAGGAAAGCATGGTTTTCAATTTCTACCTGGCTTAAAAGAAATGTTCCTCTTTCTTTTCGCAGACGATATAGCTTTAATTTCCTCTAGGGGAAGACGGGGTAAAAAGCGCATGGGCGGGTAAGAAGCCCACCCCAATTATATCATGAACAAATATAAAGAAAATTTCAGTCAAATTTTTGCCCATGAGACGAATGCTAGACATTAACGCTCGTCTCATGGGCAAAATGAGACTGAAATTTGCTTCATTTCATGAGATAATTGGGGTGGGCTTCTTACCCGCCCATGCGCTTTTTACCCCGTCTTCCCCTACACCTTCAGGTTTACAAAACCAAATAAATAATTTGCAAGTAGCGTCTGATAAACTGGGTCTAAAAGTTATTTTAAATAAAACTAAAGTTATGATTTTTAGAAAAGAGGGGCATTTGTCTAAATCTGAAAAAAAATTGTATTATAAAAGAGAGCAAATTCAAGTAGTGAATAGTTACAAATATCTTGGTTTCACTCTGACTACTAAATTATCTTTTGTAACAGCGTTGGAAGAGTTCACAATGAGAGCCATATATAAAACAATAGAAATCATGAAGAGAATGTGGAGCATAGGTAACATGGACATAACTATCTTCTTTAAACTGTTTGACACTATGGTGAAGCCAATGTTATTGTACACCGCAGAGGTATGGGGTAGTACACAATATAAAACTATCGAAGCTGTCCAATTGTTCGCCTGTAAAAAACCCTGTTAAATGTTAGTCCTAAAACGCCAAATACAATGGTTTATGGCGAGACAGGTCGTTATAGTCTTTATATAGACAGTACACTAAGAGCACTTAGTTATTGGTTCTCCTTACAGTAGATGGAACTGAAACAGAATCCCCAAGCAAGCCTATCTCTCCTTGCCAAATAGCTTTATGAAACATCGAGGGTAGAACAATACAAAATAACTGGGCTTACGATATAAAATGCTGTCTTGATAGATATGGGTTCTCTGATGTCTGGTTAGCGGGGGGTTGGTAATGTTAAAATCTTTAAGGAAGATCTTCAGGCAAACGGATGGTTGATTGTTACCAGCAGGATTGGGTTAGTAAGCTTAATTCAAGCGATCGCTTCAGTACTTACTATTCATTCAAGTCTCTCTTACAACCAGAATCCTATTTAGCCTACTTAACAGTTAACAAGCTTAGAATACATTTTACAAGATTTCGTCTTGGCATAAACGACCTGAACACCAATATTAGATACAAAGAAAATGTTCAAACATGCCCATTATGCAACCAAATTGAGAACGAACTGCATTTAAAAAAAAATTGAGATGCAATGTTTATACTCCTCCCAGAGAAAAATACATATTGAAGCACAGACAGTTTTCGAATGTTAATTCTATCGAACTAAAACAACTACTTGTGAATGATAACATACATATTACTAGAGATATCTGCTATGTACATCTACTATGCACTGAGGAAAAAAGAAGAACTCTTGCCTCAGATGTAATAAGCAACATTTATGATTGATGCTATTAGTATATTAATTATTATACATTTATTATCATTTCGTTTTTTGTGTGCACCGCACCTTCTCATGTTCAGGCCAGAGGCCTATGAAACATTAAAAATTGTGTTTCAATTGTGTTCAATTGTTTAAACTGCTCTCCTCTCTCTCTCTCTCGATTCTCTTTCTCTCTCCTCTCTCTGCTCTCTCTACTCTCTCTTCTCTCTCTTCTCTCTCTCTCTCTCTTTCTCTCAAGGCTTTCGGTCCAGAAACACTATTACTTGTGAACAATGGTTTGATCACTTCACCGGAAGTATCTAACACAATCACTCCACATATTGGAACAGAGAATGGGAGACATAGCCAGCCAAACCACATGCATGCTAATTCTGAACGTGACTGTGAGATATCACACACACACACACACACACATGTGCGCACGCACACGCGCCACAGAGAGAGGCACACACACAACAGACCAGGCAGAACAGGCACACACATGAGACAGACACACAGACAGACACATACACACACGCACAAACGCACGCACACGCACACGCACGCACAAGCGCACACACACACACACACACAACACACACACACACAGACACACACACACAACACACACACACACACACACCACACACCACACACACCACACACACACACACACACACACAGCAGGCAGTAGCTAAATATGAATGTTCTTCTTCTCCCGTTGAGTACCCACGATCATCAGTCGTTTCTGGGTTGTTGTTTTCATATTATGTACAGTCGAAGTCCAAAGTCGGGCACCAAAAAACAAAACGAAACAAAATCCTATTCTTCGAAGATCATGATCTGCCAGCCGGTTCTCACTCCAG
>JAGGCT020003844.1:5000-10978 GCA_017654935.2 Phymorhynchus buccinoides
GAAGTGACGTGGCAGGGATTAGGAAAGCCGATGCTGTCAAAGTGCAACAACGTTACCCTAATGAGTCCAGGAGGTAAAATGAAACAGCTGGGACGCTCCAAGGCAACAGTTCGTTTCACAAGACAACTTTCTATGTTGTTGATCATATCTCAGAGAACCTCCTGAGTAGGGATACTTCAATGTCTCGCTGAACTTGATCCAGAGAGTAGTGAGCGAGGTTTCTTTCAACAAGCTGAGGTGCAGGCCTGTCAAAACCAAGGTAAAAGAAGGGGCTCAACCCTACTGTGTAGGCACAGCTAGGCGCGTACCTACACCTCTGTACGACAAGGTCAAGGCAGAGTTGCTGTCCATGAAGGAAAAGGGGGTAATGGAGGAAATTACCGACCCGACAGACTGGTGTTGTGCCATGGTCCCTGTTGTCAAACCCAATGGGAAAACTAGGATCTGTGTAGATTTAGTTTGTGTGATCAAATCGTTTGTGTTGGGTTTCACTTTCGACTTTGTTTTAATTTGTTGCGGATATTACTGAACCCAGCAGTCGTCTTCGTTTCTTTACATTCAGAAACAAAAGTTCACAAATGGCTCAAGGAAGTTCAGTTTGGCAGAAGAACGTTAAAAGAAAGTGACCATTACAGTTGTGACCGTTGTGACTGTTAAGACCGTAGCCAGTGTAAAGACTCTTGTCAAAAATAAGCTCTGGATAAATGCTGATGAGATGAAAAACAGACTGAAAATTTCATCAGGAAGCCTGGATAAAATCTAATATGAACAGCTGGGTATGCAGAAGCGTTATAACCATAATCTGCCCCACTAGTTTACTGAAGATCAGAAAAGGGGTAGGGTTGAATGGTGCATCCAAATCATACAACAAATTAGATGGTAAGAAGTTAGCCAGCATCTGTAACATGCAACATTTATCTGTCACTATAATCCAAAAACAAAGCAATCATTGTCCGTTTGAATGTTGTAGGTGAGACTCCATCAGTACAATATCACAGAAAACAGAATAGTAGCAAAAGTATCACACAAACAAATGCCGTCATTTTAAAAATAATAAAAAGCTGATTATATGGCTTCAATTCATCTGCTAGAGAGAAGAGCTCTCTCTCTAGATTGAAACATAACTATCTATGTGCAGTATTTAACCAAAGGCACTTTGAGTTTGCCGTCCAAACACTGGTACCTGGGTTGAGTTTCTCTTGACGACGGTCGCCGCGCACATAACTGTTACTCCAAAAGGGGTCTGAGAAACACTTTAGAAAACGTTTGCGGAAGAATATTACAAGCTCTTGTCTGATTGGTCAAAACAGTATTATTTTAACCAAACTTGAATGGACCAATCAACAACAGGAAATGTATTCACCCCATGCAAATCACGTTATAGTTCGCCAAGAGATACTTTGGGAGTAGCCACAAAACGTTTTCGGCAAACGTCGGCAAAAGAAGTGTTTCTTAGTACCGGTTTTGCCGATTTGTGCTCACGCTACGTAACGTTAGACCTTGTGAAACGGACCCCTGGTCTCCCCCTATTTTAGTGTGACATCACAAGTGACCTCACTGCTGCAGCTACTTTGGACATTTTGCAAGAAAACAGACATTTGCAGAGCTTAGCCGGCCTCCCACCCATTTACTTTTCTTTACTTAGTCCCTTGTCCTTGTTTCCTACTATCATAGTTACGTGAAGCACTGATAAAGGGGCAAGCAATAATAGAGAGTTGAAGATGATTTAGCGTTCGTCGAGGGCACTATTTTTGACATACTTCAGTTGAGCAGGTTTGGTGCCATAACCGTTTGCTTTGAAAGGATATCCACGTGCATGTGTTCTAGTGAGGGACTCTTCTAAAAGTTTGACTAGACTGAAGGCGGATGCATAATGCCAGTTATCCACATTGCAGCGCCCCTCGTATAATGTAAATTCAAATGCCAATAATGTCCATTCAAATTTTGTTTTCGTAAAATGATGTTTCAAGAAAGAGTTCTAGTTTATTTTATAGACTTAAATTTAATTCTTTAAAATGCAAACGCGTTAATGCTGCAAGGTACATTGGCTATGTGGGAAGAAAGTTGTAACATTCAATATACTGTTTTACTGGTTGTTTCCTATATGTTCGTCCTTGTCAAGTCCAAAGGTTGGCCTACATGTTATTTCCTGTTTCCTTCCGTTGTCGTCTGCTCTCCAGAGTGGGAAAATGTTGAGTGGACGAACCCAAGACAAATATTTGCATAGCCGAAAGGGGGATAAGTATGCTGTTTTGGTAGTCGTTTTTGTCCTATGTTTGTATCCTGCTACCCCTGCTGGGAGATAATGGTTTCTTAGTTTTCACTGGAAAGGGATTCTTTTTGGGCAGTTGCTTTCCAGATCATGCTTGACAGTTCCGTGTGAGTGTGACGCAGACATTTGATTTTGATTTTCTCTTCGTTCATTTAAATGGTGTATTTGAAACCTGTTTGCTGGACTGTTAGTGTGTCTTGTGGCAAGACCTTATTCCGTTCAGTCAGATCAATTTGTCACTGGGACTAGTCTGTGGGAGTTGTCTCTCTGTATGACGATATGTAAGCAAACTGTGAGAACCCTTTGTTCTGGCTGCTCAGGTGTGTGTGTTCGTCGAATTTAGTCCATGACAATTGTGTTACCGTTACTGTACGTTAACTGTGGTGCCTGGATGAGATGTCGGCTGCCACTGCCGCCATGTTGGAGGATGTCCAGTGCTGTTTCTCGGGGAGGGGCGCAGGAAGCTCTACGCCTCGTTGTTGAACAGTTGGCTGCTACCGCCGCCATGTTGGAGGATGTCCAGTGCTGTTTCTCAGGGAGGGGCGCAGGAAGCTCTACGCCTCGTTGTTGAACAGTCGGCTGCCACCGCCGCCATGTTGGAGGATGTCCAGTGCTGTTTCTCAGGGAGGGGCGCAGGAAGCTCTACGCCTCGTTGTTGAACAGTCGGCTGCTACCGCCGCCATGTTGGAGGATGTCCAGTGCTGTTTCTCAGGGAGGGGCGCAGGAAGCTCTACGCATCGTTGTTGAACAGTTGGCTGCCACTGCCGCCATGTTGGAGGATGTCCATTGCTGTTTCTCAGGGAGGGGCGCAGGAACCTCTACGTCTCGTTGTTGAACAGTCGGCTGCTACCGCCGCCATGTTGGAGGATGTCCATTGCTGTTTCTCAGGGAGGGGTGCAGGAAGCTCTACGCCTCGTTGTTGAACAGTCGGCTGCTACCGCGCCATGCTAAAGGATATCCAATGCTACTTCAAGAGGTGGGGCGCGGAAAGCTCTACGACCCATCGTTAGGTACACTTTTTGAACGTTTTCCCCCTTCAAAACAATAGACTATGATGATCTGAAGAAGTAAAATGGGACACTGGCAAGTCTCAGATACCTTTAAAAAAAAAATATTTTTAATTTTTAAGGAGATCAGAGTTTTGATTTGTCCTATGTGGCCACTTCAGACTCTGAGAGACTTATAGTTTAAGTAATATAGTGGGTCTTTAAATAGATTAAAAGGAGAAAGTTGAAAAAAGTGAATAAATGTTTTTTTAGACTGTTTAGTTGTAGTAGCGAAAATTGGAAATAGAAAGAATGGTGCGTGCAGTGAGCAAATTGTAAATGAGGATGTTTTGTTGTTGACCATTCATTTATCATAAAACAAATTTTATAGAGGGTTATTCACAAAATATTTTATGATCATTCTTTTTTTTTCTTTGGAGAGTCTAGAAGTTTTTGATTTATTCTCAAAAGACAGTATACAAAAGCAAATTGAAAGGACAGACGTGTTCTTTCTCCTAACAAAGGGCTACCGAGGGTAACCCTGGGTGAAGCCAATTTGTTACGGTCGTCTTGAGCCGGACAACTTGTGACAGTCCTCATGACCGGTGGCAGGCACATATATATATATTAACCCTTGTAACTATGTTACTCTTGTATAATTAATTGTGTGTGAGTGTGTGTGTGCGCATGCATGTGTGTGTATGTGTGCGTGCGTGTGTGTGTGTGTGTGTGTGTGTGTGTGTGTGTGTTTTGTGTGTGCGTGTGTGTGTGTGTGTGTGTGTGCGTGCGCGCGTGCGTGTGCGTGCGCGTGTGCGTGTGCGTGCGCGTGTGTGTGCGTGTGCGTGCGTGCGTGTGTAAGGAAGTAAGAGAACGCTGCGTGCTAGCATCGTGCATATTTTACTTTCTAATAATTAATTATTTGTTTGCCTTTAATGTTCTTGTTATCAATGTAAAGCGCACTGAGCTTATGTGAGAAAGAGATCTATATAAATTCCCATTATTATTATTATTATTATTATTATTATTATTATTATTATTATTATTATTATTATTATATATGGGATATTTGTAAATTGTTGACTGTCCCCTTATGAAACCTAACCAGTTTCCAATTACCTGAAAATCCTACCATAAAGTGGTTAATAAGTCTAATTTCAAATTATTATTTCTGTTAAATGTATAATATCAGTTATTAGGACTTTGCAGTTTGATATTGCATTTATTCTCTTTCAAGTGGTTATGATTTTTATCCAACGAGACCGCAGGTGAGATGAGAATGCTTAGAAGGGTGTCTATGTGAACATTAGTTATGAATGTGCACGAGACAATCAAATCTTTATTCTCATTTTGTTTTAAACACATTTTTACATCTTGAATTCTTATCACTGCTACTGTTGTTTTGTTTTCTTGGAGTGTGACTTGTATTGTCGGCATGTGGAGGCTTTGCACCAAGGAATGGACATGGTCTCGAAATATTTGCAATGTTAATGAATGTTTTAACAGTTATTTCCATTTGTTGTGTTTTCTTTATTTTTGTCTGCTATAAAATATATTATATATTTTGTATATTTTTAAAATTATGTTTTGCATGTATAGAAAATAATAATATAGACCTTTAATGATGTTTCCACGAAGTCTCGTGACAGAATCCATATAGCTCTTCACATACCCGTCTCAATTCTGCTCTGAACTTGTGGTCAGTTAAACAGTACAGGTAGACTTTAGCAGCACTGTTGCAGTAGAACAGAGAATAACCGACAACAGAGAACACCCAGTACTGTCCGTTGTGAATGGGGTTGTCCATATCAAAATAATAATCATATTTATTCATTATAGTATGTACAGCAAAAGATGGTGTCAGGAGGGCAAAACACACACTGGCAGCAATCAGGGTGACAGTCAATGAGGACACTTTCTGTTCTCTGAAATCCTGGGAGCTTTGTTGGTTCAGAACACGGGTTCTTGTCCAGACTGATCTGACCAGTGTCCACAACAGAACGCTGTTCGAGATTATCAGTATTAGGAAAGGGAAGAAAGTGACTTGAAAAAGGTTAATCCAAAACGAATATATACTTGATTTAGTAAAACGGCAAACTCCTCTTTTGAAATAGTATATTTTGAGAACGTGCCAATTCATCGCAAAGATACAGACCACCAGTATGGCTGCTGTAGCTCGTGACTTTTCCTTGGTCCAGACAGCACTGACACGACGTGGCCACAACACAGAGGCGGCTCTGAGCATGGCGAGTGACACCAGCATCCATGACAATAAAGCTTCCACTGTGTAGTATGTAATGATGTACAACTTGCACTGCCAGGAGTTACCATTTATGAAGGACTGTACACCTAATTTTCTGTCAAGCAAATTGTCCAGAGGCCCTAGTATCAGCATCAACTGGTCAGAAAGGGCCAGGGTTTTGAAGAACACACTAGACGTGGAGGAAGGAAGACGACGCATGACAATAATTATCATACAGTTCCCTATAAAACCAAACGCACATGCAATAGTGTGGCTTATGTCCCTGATAAGATTAGTTAGGTCTATGTAGGGCTGGCGTTGGTCATACCAGGAAGGACCACCCCATTTGTAACGGTCTGAGTTGTGTAATGACCTGGTCACTTCAAACACTGGGTCACTGAAGGCAGCTGGGCTGTTTTCAGTCATCATCGTAGATTATGTCAGTTATTCTAGTGAATCTTCACCACAACTGAGACGCAAT
>JAGGCT020003845.1:0-10976 GCA_017654935.2 Phymorhynchus buccinoides
ATCAACTGATGACAAACAAGCATGATACAGCTATCATCACTGAATGTCACAAACGAAAGCATGATACAGCTATAATCAACTGAATGAACAAAACAAAGCATGACACAGCTCTAATCAACTGAATGAGCAAAATACAAGCATGATACAGCATAATCACTGAATGACAAACACAAGCTGATACAGCTATAATCAACCTGAATGAACAAACATACAAAGCATGATACAGCTACAATCACCGAAGTGAACAACAAAGCATGATTACAGCTATATAACTGAATGAACAACAAGCATGATCAGCTAAATCAACTGAATTGACAAACCAAACAAAGCATGATACAGCTATAATCACTGAATGAACAAACATACAAGCATTATACAGCTATAATCACTGAATGACCCAACAAAGCATGATACAGCTTAATCACTGAATGAACAAACAAAGCATGATACAGCTATAATCAACTGAATGAACAAACATACAAAGCATGATACAGCAATAATCAACGGAACAAACAAAGCATGATACAGCAATAATCAACGGAACAAACATACAAAGCATGATACAGCTATAATCAACTGAATGAACAAAAAAACATACAAAGCATGATACAGCTATAATCAACTGAATGGAAAAAAAACCAAAGCATGAAACAGCAAAAATAACTGAATGGAGAAAAAAACAAAGCATGAAACAGCAAAAATAACTGAATGGAGAAAAAAACAAAGCATGAAACAGCAAAAATAACTGAATGGAAAAAACCCAAAGCATGAAACAGCAAAAATAACTGAATGGAAAAAACCCAAAGCATGAAACAGCAAAAATAACTGAATGGAGAAAAAAACAAAGCATGAAACAGCAAAAATAACTGAATGGAAAAAACCCAAAGCATGAAACAGCAAAAATAACTGAATGGAAAAAAACCAAAGCATGAAACAGCAAAAATAACTGAATGGAAAAAAACCAAAGCATGAAACAGCAAAAATAACTGAATGGAAAAAAAAACAACAACATTAAATAGCTTGCACACAGCAACAAGCGCGAAAACCGCCATAGTTTGTGGCACGCGGTCTATTTTTACCACTCCAATCATGAGTCACATCCCATGGCTTTTCAATAATTTTAATCTGTAACAAGAATGTTATCTCTGATCATTTCGTAGCTTTTTATATCTTTTGGAAACTTTAAAACTATGTATCCTACTTATGCTCATCAAAAGAAGGCTAGCCGCATACTCTCGTGTCTGTTTGTAGTGTCCCTGTATTACGTATGTTTATTAGTTTGTACGCTTTTTAAAATACATCATGTTAAAGAGCGCTCATTTAAGTGAGGCCTCGATTTGAAGTGCGACATTTTCAGAATGTTGCACAATTTGGACCGCCGACAGACAGACCGGACGACAAAGTGAGTTATAGGTTTGTGGCTTGAGCCACAACACAATCACTGTACTGAAACAAAGATGCTAGGTATAGCACGATACACTATGATCAACTGAACAAAAAAAGACTGTTGATTGCACAAAAGGCAATGAGCAACTGAACAAAGAACTGTAAGGACAATACAATGATATATATATGAGCCTTCATTTATTCATTAAGCGAAATAGTATTGGTGGGTATGCCTTCAGTAAGTTTTTGCCGAGATTAATTTGTAAGTACATTATAAAACATATTTCTTTGAGTTACTTTTGGCTAAAGCTACTCGATCCAGAAAGTGTGTGAAGTCTAGTTTGACTTCTAGTTAACTATTACTATATTCACATACAATTGAGCTACTGTGTGCTCTTATGGTCATTATCTTTATTGGCTGATGAGCTTTTTGTGTTGAGATCAGATGCAGATGACATTATTAGCGGTCTCAGAGAATCTTTCCCAGTCTGACAGAAAATGCAGATTACATATTGCGTGTCTTAGATCGAAAGTGTCCCCAGTCTTACAGAAAATGCAGATTACATTATGCGTGTTCTCAGATCGAGAGTGTCCCCAGTCTTACGGAAATGCCCGTAGAACTCCACAAGGGTGCCTCTTCAAAACATCCCCTGCTCTGAACTTGGTGCCAGTCAGACAGTACGGTAGAATGTTGATGGAACTGTTCAGGTACCCACAGGTTTTTGCTACTGTGTGCGTCCAGCTCCATCTGTCCGCTGGTAATCGGGATCAGACTGGTCATTGTGATCTCTCAACAAGTCAGGCGGTGTCCTGTCGGAAATCGAAGCAAACGCTTGTTCGATCAGGTGACGGTCACCGAAGACGGTTTTCTCCTTTCTGGAACCCTGCCGGTTGTTTGCATAGCCTATACGTTTTGCTGTATCTGACCAGTGTCCATACAAGACAACTGCGTTTGCTGGGCAGCCATCAGCGGGGGGGGGGGGGGGAGAGGTAGAAGCAATCCTGAGCGAGGTCTATCCATTCCACAAAATTCCTTGACCACATATACGCTTCCGATCCTTTTTCACTGCATATCCTCTTTCAGATCATACCAAATCAAGTGGACATGGAACAGGATGAAAAGATAGTCACTATGCAAACAGCTGTGAGGGCTTTCTCTGGTCCACACAGCATTCACGCGAATCGCCTACAGCCGGAGGCAGCTCTGAAGCATGGTGAGGCGACACAGCTCCAGCTGAAACAGTTGATACTATATATAGTCTGACCATTTTTGACCTTAAATTTGCCAGGAACTCATGTCGTAGATAAACGGTACGTACAAAATAACTGTGCAGCATCTATTGAAAATACTTTATTACTAGCACGTTCATCAGACCCGGACAGGATGATAAAGAAGAACGCTTGACATGTGGACGAAGCGACGAATCGTGTCCAGAATCACCATAGCATTTCCAAACCGTTCCAACGCTAAGCACAGAGGTAGGCAATTCCCACTTAAATCATTATTTCCATGTAGGTTTTCTGATAGCGACCAAGCGTCCGAATCATCTCTTTGAGAGGGGGGGTCTGAGTTTTGCCATTCTATGCAACCAGTCACAACAAAGTCTGGACTGAGGGATAGTTGATACAGTTTTGAGTTAGGCTTAGGGAAGTTTCTTCTTACAGTATTGCCTGTCTTTATAGAGCCATATTAGCTGATACCAAATCCATTTATACCCGTACATTGGTCATGCATCTCTCAGCGCTGATAATCAAGGGTGGAGCAGATTTTCTCACAGCAGCTGTAGAGATAATTTCCAATGTTACGGGATGAATCGCTGATCCTTTGTCCCCCTCCCCCCCCCCAAAACCTGTTTTGAATGCACACAAACTACACATGTGACACGTGACTCTGATACAACATATGATTGGAAAGAAGAGAGGGGAAGGGAGAGCACAGACAAATAGACGAGAGAGAACGACAGAGATTCAATGACTCGACAACATTTACTATCAGGCCACTGATTTGTACACAATGAGGGCGTGCTTAATGTGCCTCCAAATTAAACCAAACCAAAAGACAGAGTCCAAAAGAGAATAAGTGTCTGTTGCCAAGTGCTGCATTAGGTTATCGGCCCTTTAGCTTACCCCAAGTTGTCTTCATCTTCCTTTTCATACTTTCATTCCATAATCAATATTGAACCAAGGGAGAGGAACTATGTATATATTTTCTCAAGTATTTACCATTCAAATTACCATAAACTGGAGAAGCTGAAATTACATGCATAGTTGATTTACCAAATCGAGGAAAACATGTACTTTTATAACAGTTCTTGAGAATACTGTTACGTTTCATCATTTCAAAACAAATGCTTAGGAAGACTGATCTAAACTGCCAGGTTGAGGCAGAGAGAGAGTGAGAGAGATATATTTTACGAATGTAATTTTTTGGTCCCACAACATAACCCATACACCTCTTGCCCTATCTTTAGCAGCTCAGCTCTGAGCCTGGTGTCGGTCCAACAGAACAGGTAGAAGTTGACAGCACTGTTGTAGTACCACAAAAGCCAGCTGACATCGTAAAGCAACCAGTGTCTTCCGCTGTCTACAGGGTCTTCCCAATCAGGCAATTCCTGGGTCATTATGTAGACCATCACAGGGGTCGTCAGCAGGACAAAACGAACACTGGCAGCAATCAAGGTGACAGTCAGTGAAAACACACTTTCTGCTGTCTGGAATCCTGGCTGGTTTGTTGTTTATTCGATCTGACCAGTGTCCACAACAAAGCACTGCTGCTGACGACCAGCAGTATGAAAGGAATCAAGCGAGTTTGAAGTTGACGAATCCACCGATATTGCACATATCGTTTAGACAGTGTGCAAAACCCATCTTCAACTTGATATATTTTGAGTACGTAACAATTCATTGAAATGAGAGTGGCGATCAATATGCCAGCCACAATTCTGGACTTTTCCTTTGTCCACACAGCACCGACACGAAGTGGCCACAGCACAGAAGCAGCTCTGAGCATGGTGAGTGCAACAAGCATGTCTGCCGATACTGCCGATGCTGTGAGAAATATAATTCTGTTCAGCTTACACTGCCCGGAGTTTCGAGCACTGAAATACATGACATCAAATTTCCCGTACAGCCATCGTTCCAGGGGTCCTATCATCAGCACCAGCTGATCAGACACGGCCATCGCTTTGAAGAAGACACTGAATGTGGACGAGGGAAGGCGAAACATGATGAGAATTATCATGAGATTTCCAAACATTCCAAAACAGACCACGATTGGATTCCCGACATCCTCGATGAGGGAGAAGACAGCCATGTGGGGATTGTTGACGTCATCCCACTTGTCCCTGTTGGGGTTTACACCGTCCGAGTTGTCTGTTGCACTGGTCACTTCAGACACTTGGAGACTGACCATAGCTTCGCTCCCTTCGGTGGTCATCTTGTGATTGTTGTGGTTTCTTATTTCATAAGGAGACTGTATAATAACTTGATGGTAACTGATCTACAATAACTTACAACGTATGATGTTAAGTCATTACAGAGTCCCCCCAAAAAAAACACCTATTGGCAACAGATGACACAATTCTTACGCATTAAGGAGAGCTTGAGGTATTTAATAGAGATTATGATCAAAACTCCATCAGAACTAAACACTGGCTAACAGCATGACACTTCATGTGAGGCTTTTATTTATCTGATTTGAATGGAAAAAATTGCTAGTTCAAATGTTTTGACCGAACTTTTGCCTCACTATGGCATGCTTTAGTCAGTATGTCAATTTCTGACAGAGTTTTGATCATAACGTCAGTGAAAATCACAAACCTTGTATCTCGAATTTGATAGTTATGAGAAAAACGAAAAAAACCTGTTAAAAATTAAACAGCGTTTACCACAATTTATTAACATTGGTGAATATGTTGTTCAAGACATGGCAAGTTTAGTCCTGAATTTTGTTTAAAATATTTCTTTTTAGATATACTTGAAAAGCACGAAGATACGATTTTTTTGTCCAATAAGTATCCTCTTAAATTGGTGAGTTTTTCCTATATTTACACAACGTCATTTACCCCAGATAGAAAGTCGTTAGAGATACGAGTTTTGGTGGAAGGTGGGGAGAGAGCTGACTGTGTATCTAACTCAACCCCCCACCCCCCCTCAAAATCGAGATACGAGGTTTGTGAATGTCACCTACGATAAGCTCTTCCACGCATTGCTAGTGGTTTCTTGCCCTAGGGAAGAGCGTGGGGGATGCAGCATACCCCAGACTAACCTGAATTTAAACAGTTTACCGTCAACTGAAAGCGGGCAGCAACGAGTCCAACGTCCACCACAACCAATTAATCAAGTAAAGGTCAATTTTTAAAACAGAAATGTAATAAAGAAATGCTTCCCGAAAGCTGTTGGTTCAATGTACACTTTTTAGGATTAGGGACGAAAATAATATAGCCGTAATGCTTTCAAAGTCCCATCTGTGTGTTTTTGGTTTTATTTTTACGTACTCAAGGTATATCGTACACTCAGGTTTTTGCGATGAATTAATCATCGTATTCGTACATTATGCCATTATAAAAATGTAATTCGTCGAGCTGATTTTTAAAACTGTTAGTATTAGGTGCTCTCTTAATGTTAGTTGGTAGCTGATTCCATAAAGGTGCAACTCAGTTAGTAAAATAATATTTTCTTGTGCTAGTTTTACAATATTCAATGAATATTTCATCAGTGCTATTTCTTGTTCTGTCATACTTTGTTAGTTTGAAAAATTCTGTTGCGTTTCAAAAAGAAGGAAGCAACGCATTTACGACAACCAGTACGCACATAGACTAACAGCCAAGTATACATTCAAACAGGATTACAAATAAAATAAAAAAGGAGAAGAAGAAAAAGGATGACAAAATATTACACTAATCTCAGCATCACACGACACGTTTTGCTGATTGTTTTTTCCGTTTGTGTAGTTCCGATGTTCATCCAATGAAGCATTTGTATTTTTTAGGTTTTTCATCACTACTACTACTTTTGATGGTGATGATGGTGATGACGATGATGACTATGATGATGGCTATGCTCTTGTCATCAACACCAATTAAAAAAAAGGAACGACAAAAACAGAAAGGTTTTAGTAGCAACTCCAAACCGAAGCGCGTCATTGGAAATGTGGTAACATTTCAGTCAAATTAGGTCAACTTTCAACGTTCGTATTTCACTTGCAATCGTAAACATCTGAATAAAACCACATCCAAACTGTAAAACTGTCCGTCTCCTACTAATGTGTCTGTGTTTTCAGTTGGAAATTTGTCAAATGCAGCTGAAATCAGCGCTGGAACAACCCTACCGTTCGACTTTCGCGTAACGCCGTCGAAAGCGCGTCCCATAATACTTTTTTCACCACCTTCACTTCTCGGCTTTGTGCGTGGTGCGTATTACGGCTGAAAAAACACAGAGCCTGCACCAACATCTTATCTATAATTTTTTGTCAAAACCTTTGGTAAAGGTCAAGATGTGCCACCCCCCCCCTACCTATCTCGGTTAATTGTATTTTTCCGTTATTGCCTTTCTTAGCTGTATTTTAGGAACATTTTTAGCTAATAACCTTTTTGGCGTATAAGACGGAAAAACGCAACGACCCACAACTGTGACAAATCCGCACCCACCTTCCACATAGTCGGGGGGTACAGGGTTAGGTTTTAGGCGTTAGGGTTAGGGTTAGTATTCCAAAAAGGTAAGTAGCTAAAAATGTTCCTAAAATACAGCTTTATGTATGGTAAGAAAAGGCAAAAACGGAAAAATACAATTAACCGAGAAATGCAACATGGGGGGTGGCGCATCTTTACCTTTACCAAAACCTTTTTTGTTCTTTCAATTCGCACCACGCACAGGATCACACAGTCGAGTTAACTGATCACATAATCCATGACGTAGCCACCAGCCGTGGCTATGACGAGCAGATCTACACTGATCGTCACAGACAAAGGAAAACACGACATTTCTAAAGAAAATCGTTTTTTAGGCTTTAAAATCAGATGAAGATTAGAAGAAATGTTGTTATTCATGCACTTCACCATTAAAACTGATGTTATTGGCATCAAATAGATCAATAATTTACAGATTTGCAAGTCGAGTGAAGATTTAGATCAGACGCTCAGAATGCTTTGATGGTAGCATTGGAAAATCACATATAATATTTTTGTACACTTGAAGTTATTGATATTGATATACACAATAGCCTTTGGAAGATGTTTTATTTTAGACCTCTTCAGAAAATTACTCCAAAAAAGAAACAAATTTGAACGTAAATTAGAAAAGTTCAAGGTCACGTGACCTTGTTGTTGTCTCTTGTTGTTTAGTTAGCACACACGTTTCGAGTTTCATTTATAAAGTCGCTAGTTTTAATATGACGAGTCTTTAAATTTAATAAGGTTGTGAAAAGCCAAAACAACTTACAGTTTATTAAAAAACACACACACACAAAATGCTGCCAATATTAGAATTAGAGAGACTATGTAGGCCTATGTGTGTGTGCCCGCGCGCGTGCATTTGTGAGTGTATATGCACGCGTATCTCTCTCTCTCTCTGTGTGTGTGTGTGTGCGTGTGTGTGCATGCATGCTATATTCTTTAATTCTCAAATAGATCTAGATTCTTGATCATTGGACTAAACTAGATCAATCATCTTCTCGGAAGCATATTAATCTTTGTTACCACACACTGCTAGTCCCACACGCAGATGGTACAACATATCAGTTGACCCACATACTGCCGGTCCCACAATGGTAGGAAAATCGGTATGTGGGACAAGTGATATAACTAGTATTGAGTGTGTGTCTGTGGTTGTGTGAGCCTGCGAGCGTGCATACGTATGTGCGTGCGTTCGCGCGCGCACGCACACATAGGCCTACACAGCATACACACACGTACTAGTACACACGCACGCATAAACACACGCCCGTATAGGCTTTTTTACACACGCGCACGTATACACAAACGCCAGTTAATACACACGCGCACGCACAAATTAGCGCGCTACGATAACGACCACAAACACACACTCGCCCAAATACACCATACACACGCGTAGGCATACACAAACATACGAGAGAGAGAGAGAGGAGATGGGAGAGAGAGAGAGAGAGAGAGAGAGTGAGACGAGAGAGAGAGAGAGAGAGAGAGAGGAGAGAGAGAGAGAGAGAGAGAGAGAGAGACTCAGGGCCATTATATAAGGTGAATTTAATATAAGTCCAGTCTGCAACTTTGAATAGTAGAACACCGAGCTCAAGGGTGGGCCTACTTAATGATTCTGAAAAATGTACCCCCCGCCCTCCATCTCTCAATTTGTGTGGGTGGGTGTGTCGTGTGTGTGTGTGGGTGGGTGTGAGTGTGGTGTAGTGGCGTGCACGCGTGCACCTCTCAATCTGTATTTATTAGAAATGTGTTTATAGATACAGAGACAAAGAATGGTTTCATAAAAAAAGGCAGAATTATTGCACTGTTTTGTCAGTTCACTCAATGCTTTTATGTTATCAAAAGAAGAAAAAATAGGGAGGGGGCAGTATGGTGTTTGTGAAAATCTTTTGGGCGCAATAAAAATCATGGTATTTAGAACGAAAATGTTCATTCTTCAAATATATTTTTAATAAGTCTGTAAATTATCGTGGGATATCGCGAGACAGTAAAAATAGTGTTTATTGGTGTTCAGTCAACCAAGACGCCGCGGACTTTGTCCTTGCTCGCTGATAGGTCTTGCCTGTCTCTTTGTTTTGTGACTTTGTGCAGAAGACGGATGATGGTATAGTTCTGTGAGAAAGATGTGGGAATTCTGTGAGAAAGATGGGGGAAGTACTGTGAAAAAGGTGGGACAGTCTATGAGAGAAGATGGGGGAAAGTCGAGAAAGATAGGGAAGTCTGTAAGAAGATGGAAAAAGTGAGAATATGAAAAGTCTCTGAGAGTCTGTTGGTGTACAGTGCACAGTAGTAACGCGTTAGTCCTCGTGAATAGTAGGCCGAAAAAATTTCCCGAAAAATTCCTGTGGGCGTTTTCTATTATGACGTCATCGATTTCTATTTATAAGACTGAAACTCCATATCAAGTGAGGCAAATAAGTGTAGTAGACAGTCCTCTTTTGACACTACTACATGTGCATGTTACTTGCTTGTCAATCTTTAGGATGTGTAGAGGTTTTGTGTGAAATATTTTAGAATTTTCTCTTTGGGTTTCCAAATTATGACGTCATTAATTCTATTTCGTAGACTCAGAACCACATGTTGTGTGAAGCAATATCCTTTAAAGGGGCACCCTGACGGATAAGGTTTTTGCAAAGTCAAGTAATTATTGTGGCGGTACTATAGCCGATGAGGTTTAGCCGAGGCGTGTTACCGCTACACCTATCTATATTGTTAAAAACTCGGCACTTTACTGGTGTTGCACTGCATCGGGGCATTACCTCCAGGATTTCCCCCACCATCTTTGTATTTACAAATGTCCCCATATGTGCCTGATTCATACCAAGAGGACGTAAAACACCATCTCATTCTGAGTTTTTGCATGAAACACGTCCAGATCAGCAGGAAAAAACCCTTTACAGAGATCGCAAAACACTCACTTTGCTCTGGTTTCCAGAAATCAGCCGGTCAAAAAGGGGCGATTCCTCTTGGCGGAGGTGCTCGAAGTCAAATTATTTCGCCCAACGAGAAGGCATTCGCCCGTCTCTTTTTGAATGGCCGCCTTGTGTTTAGAACAAATCGTTTGCACGAAATTTTCGCAATAACCGCTCATTTATTTTTATTGTCATTTTATTTTATACAATTTATTTAAGGAGTTTCGCTCACAACAAAGGAAATAGTTCCATTTTTTCTTTTTCTTTTTTACTGTCATACAAAAAAATAAAACGCTTCAACAACATGAGTGACCTCCACCCACTCCGATCGAAATGGCTACTCTCTCCGGCATCTCCGCCAAGGAAAAATCGCCGTTTTTGACGGGTTTAATTTCTAAGAAACCAGAGCAAAGTGAGTGTTTCTGATCCTGTGAAAAGACTGTCTTTCTGGTGACCTCGAACGTGTTTTTTTGCAAAAACTCATCCGTCGGTCCCACCTTAAAACAAAGCCGATCTTGTGGTTTGTCGTATGTAGCCAATATTTATGCACGTGGTCCATAATTGGTGACGTGTAGAGTCCGTGTGTGAAAAGCGCAATGGGCGGTTAAGAAGCCCACCCCGATTATCTCATGAAATAAAACAATTTTCAGTCAAATTTCCATGAGACGAATGCTAGACATCACGCTCAATCTCATGGGGCAAAATGAGACTGATATTTGCTTCCTTTCTAGAAATTGGGGTGGGCTTTCTTAACCGCCCATGCGCTTTTACCCGTCTTCCCCTATATAGCAATCATTTGTAAAAAATAAATATACCCCCCTCGACATTTCTTTCTCGTAAAATGAGTATTTTTAGTGGTGTCATGTCTGACGATAGCATATTTCTCCTTGGTTATGGATTCAGGTCGAATAGAATCTCGAGAGATCCCCATCAATAACATTAATATGAAATCTGTGGTACAACCATGCGTTGGGAATACATCCACCTAAGGTACTACCCATTG
>JAGGCT020003846.1:5000-10964 GCA_017654935.2 Phymorhynchus buccinoides
ACCGATTGCCTTCGAATTTGGCAGGTAGATGACCAGGGACGGTGACTATCTGTGTGCCAAACCGGAAGCGAATCGATTCAGAACGACGCTTCACCTTTTCACAAATAACTCCGTCGTTTCTCACCGAATCGCTTCACATTTGCTGTCAGTCTTGCTGTGGCAAGGGCAAAGCTGGGGGCAGCGGGAGAGCGCGTCACTCTCAGAGCAGCGCCAACGGGAAACGGGGCCTTATAACTCCGCCGTTTCTTAACGAAATCGCTTCAAATTTGCTGTACTCAGCGTTACCAGTACTTGGCGTTACCGTTACTAGGCGTTACCGTTACTAGGGAGAGCGTATCACTCTCAGAGCAGCGCCAACGGGAAGATGGGACCCTTATAACTCCGCCTTTTCTTAACCGAATCGCTTCAAATTTGCTGTACTCAGCGTTGCCAGTACTTGGCGTTACCGTTGCTAGGCGTTACCGTTACTAGGGAGGGAGCGTCACTCTCAGAGCAGCGCCAACTGGAAACGGGGCCTTATAACTCTGCCGTTTCTTAACCGAATCGCTTCAAATTTGCTGTACTCAGCGTTACCAGTACTTGGCGTTACCGTTACTAGGCGTTACCGTTGCTAGGCGTTACCGGGGGGTACTCGGCGTTCGCTAGTAATAATAATAATAATAATAATGAACAAGTAGTAATAATAAATATTAGAGCAACAAAACAAGCAAATTAACAAACAGACATGAAAGTGTGCCTGATAACTTAATACACTTATGTACATGAAAATAATATGCGCCGAGACCACCGTAAAGCGAGAGAGAGGAGAGAGAGAGAGAGAGAGAGAGAGAGAGAGAGAGAGAGAGAGAGAGAGAGAGAGAGAGAGAGGGAGAGAGAGAGAGAGAGAGAGAGAGAGAGAGAGACACAGAGAGAGAGAGAGAGAGAGAGAGAGAGAGAGAGAGAATAGAGAGAGAGAGATGGAGAGAGATAGAGAGACAGAAGAAACACACAGACAGAGAGAAACAGACAGAGACAGAGACAGACAGAGAAGATAGACAGAAACGACAGAGGCAGACAGAGACAGACGAGGCGAGAGAGACAGACAGACAGACAGTTAACGTTGGGTTTTTTCTCGGGATCTATGAGTCGCCCATTGATCAAACTTTGCATACATATTAATATAGGTTTAGATGTTTGTGCAAGCTTTCAAGAAACATCATTTGCATTTATACATAATTAAGCAATGACCTTGATTTTAACACACACTCTCTCTCTCTCTCTCTCTCTCTCTCTCTCTCTCTCTCTCTCTCTCTCTCTCTCTCTATCTCTCTCTCTCTCCTCTCCTCTCTACTCTCCCCCTCTCTCTCTCTCCCCCTCTCTCTCTCTCTCTCGCCCCTCTCTCTCTCTATCCTCTCTCCTCTCTCTCTCTCTCTACTCTCTCTCCTCTCCCTCTCTCTCTGCTCTCTCTCTCGTTCTCTCTCTCTCTCATCTCGTCTTCTCTCTCTCTCTCTCAATCTCTCTCTCTCTCTCTCTCTTTATTATTTTAGAAACAAATATTTAAGTGGAATTGAAAAGCATTATACTAATGTTTTTCTGAATGAGTACATGACACTAACTCGTAAATTAGTCATGTTTATTTTCTATGCAATTGGACAGAGAAGTGTGATTGAGAATTTCGACAAATAATAAGTTGTGAGAATGTTCTTATGTAGATAAGAAAAGAAAATATGTCTATATAGTGTTGTTAACAGATGCTGGCGTGCCTAGTATGCGTTTGGTGTTATCATTTTTCGCTGACCAACATGATAGTATGTCTCCATAATGATGATGGTATCTAATTGAAGGGTGTAGTAAATATCGTATGATAATTTTTGTTCCTTGACCCCGTTTCTAGGGCTAGTGGCCTAAAGCAAATAAACCGTTGTTCATATCTCTCTCTCTCTCTCTCTCTCTCTCTCTCTCTCTCTCTCTCTCTCTCTCTCTCTCTCTCTCTCTCTCTCTCTCTCTCCCCCCCCCCTCTCTCTCTCTCTCTCTCTCTCTCTCTCTCTCTCCCTCTCTCTCTCCCTCTCTCTCTCTCTCCTCTCTCTCTCTCTCCCGTCTCTCTCTCTCTCCCCCTGTCTCTCTCTCTCTCTCTCTCTCTCTCTCTCTCTCTCTCTCTCTCTCTCTCTCTCTCTCTCCTCTCTCTCTCTCTCTCTCTCTCTCTCTCTCTCTCTCTCCTCTCTCTCTCTCTCTCTCTCTCTCTATCCCGTCTCTCTCTCTCTCATCCCCCTCTCTCTCTCTCTCTCTCCTGTCTCTCTCTCTCCTCTCTCTCTCTCTCTCCTCGTCTCTCTCTCTCTCCTCTCTCTCTCTCTCTCTCTCTCTCCCCCTCCCCCCCCTCTCTCTCTCTCTCCCTCTCCCCTCTCTCTCTCTCTCTCTCTCCCCCTCTCTCTCTCTCTCTGTCCCTCTCTCTCTCTCTCTCTCTCTCTCTCTCTCTCTCTCTCTCTCCTCTCTCTCTCTCTCACTCTCTCTCTCCTCTCTCTCTCTCTCTCTCTCTCTTTCTCTCTCACGCGCAGAGTTAACGTGAAACGACCGCACGCTGACTTAAAGGAAGCCTTCAACTACTCCCCAAACGAGGGAAAGGTAAGCTGGTATAACGGGTAACATCTCTTTGGTTTAATTATGCTGGGTACATTTCATGAGATGCTATTCTGCGCGCGTATGACGCTTGCGACAAGAGAGGTCTAAGAAACGACTTCACAAAACGTTCGCGCAAAAATATTACAAGTTGTCTGATATAAAACATATTTATTATTACAAGCTGTTGTCTGATATATATAACCACTAAATTTTACGAGCAAACTATTTATTATTAGGACTAACAGTCCGGTAGATTCTGTTCACCCCCTTCTCCACTAATCAGATTAGGTTTTTACACAATCTGTAAAATTTCATGTTCGATGTGGTTTTTTAAATCATTGATGCAATTAATCTGTGTTCGTGTCATAATTTCGTATATTTGATTGAATTATGCTGGGTAATGGTGTCAGAGTTTTAGGGGGGAACAGTTGAAATCAGTTTGTGTTGTTCGTTATTATGTAACAGAAGAGAGGTGGACACAAATATAATTGTGTAGATTTCACCAAGGCCTTCCAGACTAACAAAACAACAACCATGGGGACATTTGGTGAAGTCTTGTCAGATTAAACTTCATTAATTGAAAATAGAACTTTATCGACTAACCCGGTATTTCCATCACGACATACGAGCCAACGTGAAGGTAATGGTCAGCTTTTTTTAAATTTCACCTAGACAGGGGTCAAACAAGGGTGTGTCTTAACACCCGTTATATTCAGCATTAACCCTTTCACCGCCAAAGTCGCATTTTAGCACCACAGTGATTTAACACCTATGTCACTAAAAAGGCATCAAAATGGGGTCTATTATCCAACGACCCTGTTGTCTTAGTTTTGGGAAGCAAGGATAGACCTTATTGTATATATGTCACAGAAGAGTCCCCAATACTGCAGATGGATTTTGTTCTCTACCCAGGTAAGCTTAATAGAAATGTTTTGGCTGAAATATGGCTGGCGGTGAAAGGGTTAAGATATAAATGGCGGGGAAAACAACTGACATAGAAATAAAACGAACTGGAAAATTCAATCAAAATGGACAAGTGTTTGTAATTCAACAATGATGCAATAACTGCTACGGTAATTTAAAATTTAACTCTACGACAGCTTTAGTGTAATGGATTATGAAAACAATATTTATTATGTATTACGCCATACCGACAGTAGGCCTACTATGATTGTTATGTTATGTCAGGATCTGCCCACAGAAATTCCAGACTTTAGTTCCAGCATTCAAAGACATGTTCCGCTGTTTTTCACGAGCTGGTCCACTGCGTCCTTGACCCTTATGGGTGTGGCCTTGGAACTGGAGGTCAGCGCGTGGTGTTTATTTTGTTGTTGTGTGGTCTGATTGGGGGTGTTGATATAAGACACGTGTCTTATCAGACACATGTCCTCTCTCACAGAGAGAGAGAGAGAGAGAGAGAGAGAGAGAGAGAGAGAGGAGAGAGAGAGAGAGAGAGAGTATGTGTGCGTGTCTCTGTGTGCGGTTGTTTGTTGAGTGTGTGGATATGTGCGTGCGTGTGTGCTTGCGTGTGTGTGTGTATGTGTGTGTGCGCGCGCGCGCGGGCACGTGTGTGTATGTGTATGTGTGCGTGCGTGTGTGCGTGCATGTGTGTGTGCGTGTGTGTGCGCGCGCGCGTGCGTGTATGTGTCTGTGTGTGTGTGAAAGTGGTAGTGTGTATATGTGTCTAGTCTGTCTATGCAGGCGCGTAAATGTTCGTATGTTTGGATGTGTCTGTGTTTCTGTACATCTTACAAGCATCATCGTTTCCTGCTTGTCGTCTCTGTTCGCAGGACCCCGGTATTCTGAGACGAAGCGCGCAGCTGATCGGGAAAAAGGGAAACTACACCGCACTGAGAACCCTGCATTACCCCGCCTGTACTCAACGTAAAGCCCTTTATTCAATTGGCTTTTATCATTGGTTGACATCATCCTGTAGTAGGGGCCAACAGTAACATGAGAGCTGTACAATAGATGGGTTTCTACAGTAATGGAAAATCACGGTACAATTAAAGTCTCTTGTGGAAGACTTTGACTCTCGAACGATGAGGGGTGCCTTGGCACCTGCTCTGGTGCTGCAGCCAAAGGGATGGGGCTGGCCTTTGGGGACCTTCTCCAACGCCAGTTGAGTTCTCAAATCCCCTTGGCCGGGGGAGTGCGGATGTACCCTGGGCAAGGCATCTCCACTATGAACGCATTCTCGCCCAGCCCGCCAGAATAGTATCTGCCCCCTCTGCTATCTGACAGTAGTCATGGTCGACAACGATTGACTGGCATACTCAACGTATGCCCATGCATGCCTTCATATTATAGTAACGTTTTGGGTTTGTTTTTGCAAATGCGATAACTATTGGACCACAAACATTGAAAAACATCTCGTGCAAGTCTACTGTGTGTGCGTGCGTGTGTGTCTGTGTGTACGCGCGCGCGTGTGTGTGTGTGTGTGTGTGTGTGTGTGTGTGTGTGTGTGTGTGTGTGTGTGTGTGTGTGTGTGTGTCTGTGTGTGTGTGTCTCTCTCTATCTCTCTCTCTCTCTCTCTCGTCTCTCTCTACTCTCTCTCTCTCTCGGTCTCTCTCTCTCTCCTCTCTCTCATCTCTCTCTCCTCTCTCTCTCCCTCTCCGTCTCTCTCTCTCTCTCTTCTCTCCATGCGTGTGTGCGTGCGTGCGGTGCGTGCGTGCGTGGGAGATATATATATATATATATATATATATATATATATATATATATTATATATATATATATATATATATGGTGGGTTTTTTTATAAATAAGTACGGGTATATCGTTCATTTCAGTGAAGGAAGGCCAGGTGCATACAGGGGAGCACTCAGACTACGGGTGTGTCACTCTGCTGTTACAGGACGACACTGGAGGACTGCAGGCAAGTCGGTTGTGTACTAATATGTTCATACTAGTTACACCCGTGCTCCGCACGGCTCCAGAAATATTCTATTTGAAACGCAAAGATGTCCTAGTCAATGTTATATTGATGGAACATATAATGCTGTCGGTGAATGGAAGAGAGTTCCCCGTACCACATACACATGTACTAAAGAATAAAGATGCAATACTGGATTTGATCAAAGTGTGCGTGACAAACTTTATTTGCACTGTTGTCGTTGTGCGAGAGCAAGAAGAAGGGGAGAGAGAGAGAGGGGGGGCAGAGACACTGGACACTGGAAAACTTTATTTGGGGGAGAGAGGGGGGGAGAGAGAGAGGAGAGAGAGGAGGGAGAGAGCGGAGGGGGAGAGAGAGAGAGGGAGAGAGAATAGAGAGAGAGGGAGAGAGAGAGAGAGAGGGGGGGAGGGAGAGAGAGAGAGAGAGAGTGGAGGAGAGAGAGAGGGGTGACCGAGAGACACTGGACACTTGAA
>JAGGCT020003847.1:5000-10956 GCA_017654935.2 Phymorhynchus buccinoides
TTGTGGCAATATGGTTGACGTATTAGTTCTTGTGACTGTTTTTAAGCCCTTAAATAATATGTTGTGTTCTATTTTTGTAATTCTGTGTTTGCACCCGAATGCAATTTCTCTGTATAGAGATAATAAAGATTTCTTGACTTGACTTGACTTGACTTGACTTGACTTGAACGTTGATTTTCATCAACATGATACATTGAGAACATTTTGTTACTAATTGCACACCTAAATGTGTTCATAATTTCAAACAAATTATGCCACCGAAGTGTAAAGTGACAAAAAACACGAAATTGAATAGTTTCCGCACTTGAATGACAAAGCAATTTGAATCCAAAGCTTAGGCCTGAAGTGTAAATTATTCTGGAGTCCTTCACATTTTATTTCAAGACAATGTTCATGAAATCAGATGTCACGGTTTCTTACGGCAGACCTGCACACATACCAACTATCACAAAATGTTACCTCCACTTTACGGATGTGTATTTGAGAGTGTTATTCTAATTTCCTGACCAACACTGCAGGTGTCTGTTCCTCCTGGGCTTATTTGACGCCAGGATAAATTTGATAGGGAGCGTGGAGGACAGCCCTGTCACATTGTCTCACATCCTAAATGGACACCACAGCATCATCTTCATCAGGACTCATTATCATCATTATCATTGATTATGAATCATCAAAAAACGAAGGAAAAATGGAAAATGAAACGATACAAAAAATGGAAACGAAACAAAAGAAAATAATAATAATAATAATAATAATAATAATAATAATAGTACATTTATATAGCGCTTTACCTCAAATGAGCTCAAAGCGCCTAACAATCAATTCTTCATCAACAAGTAGATAACAAAAATAGTATTTAAGAATGACACAAGCCAGCAACAACGCATATACAAAGCAACTCTCTCTCTCTCTCTCTCTCTCTCTCTCTCTCTCTCTCTCTCTCTCTCTCTCTCTCTCTCTCTCTCTCTCTCTCTCTCTCTCTCTCTCTCTCTCTCTCTCTCTCTCACACACACACACACACACACACACGCGCGCGCGCGAGCACACATTTATTGACACCGACTAATTATTCATCTTTCATTCAATAAGCCATAGCAACTGAGTTGCACGGACTGACCACATACACCAACATACACATACACAACACACACACACACACACACACACACACACACACACACACACACACACACACACACACACACACACATGCACACACACACACACCACAAAGCACAGTACAAACCTCTTATTCAATCGTCTCGCACGTGCACACAACGATATACAACTGATCAAATATTTAGGGTGCAGCAGGAAAAAGATGGGTTTCAAGAGAGGTTTTGAATGAGGAGACTGAGTTGGAGTATCGGAGAGGCGAAGGCAGACAATTCCAAAGAGATGGTGCTTGACAGGAAAAAGAACGTTGGCTAGCAGATTTAAGACGGGCGGAGGGAAGGGAAAGGAGACGAGAATCAGAAGACGAACGTAGTTGGCGAGCTGGGACATAGAGATGAAGAAGATCAGAGAGATATAAGGGAGCTACATCATTCAGTGACTTGAAGACAAGGAGGAGAAGTCTGTAGTCAATACGTGATTGAACTGGGAGCCAATGTAGGGAACGAAGAACCGGAGTGATATGATCGTACCTAGGGAAGCGAGAAATGAGACGAGCAGCATTATTCTGGACCCGTTGGAGCTTAGAGATGAGAGTTGATGGACAGCCAGCAAGAAGTGAGTTACAGTAGTCAAGGCGAGACAGAACAAACACACATCCTAGAGTCTTCAGAGCATCTTGAGAGAGGAAACGGCGGATTGAACTAATTCTTCGAAGTTCTAGATAGCAAGACTTGCAAACATAGGAAACATGCTGCTTGAAAGAAAGCGTTTGGTCCAAAGTAACACATAGATTGCAGACAGATGTTGATAGCTTGATCTCAGTGCCATCAATGTCGACAGAACCTGGGAGAACCTGAGTTTTAATTGTGTGGTTAGAGGCTACAAGAATCATCTCTGTCTTTTCAGCATTTAGTTGCAGTTTGCTATAGAACATCCATGTTTTAACAGCAGAAATTGCACAACTTAGAAGAAGAAAACATATGATCTAACTGACTCAGGTGGGCAGAAATGTACAGCTGATTATCATCAGAAAAGCTATGATGTAGAAGAGAATGCTGGTTGATGATGGCGGAGAGAGGTTGGATATAAAGAACACAAAGGATAGGGCCTAAGACTGAACCTTGGGGCACACCGAACTGAAGACCTTTTGGAAGAGATGAAGAACCATTGACAACAACTGTCTGTGTGCAATCAGAGAGGTAGGAAGAAAACCAGGAAAGAACAGCCCCAGATAGACCAAAGGAGGTGTCAAGTCTATAAATGAGGATAGAGTAGTCAATAGTATCAAACGCTGCATAAAGATAGAGAGAAGAGAAACCTTGTTTTCATCCAATGCAGAGAGTAGATCGTTCGTTGTCTTCAAGAGGGCTGTCTCAGTACTGTGACCTGCTCGATAAGCAGACTGGCTTGGATAGAAAAGATCGTTTACCTGAAGATGGTCAGACAGCTGTTTAAGAACCACCTTTTCCGTGAGTTTAGAAAGGAATAAAAGATTAGAGACAGGCCGATAATTCTTTAGATTTTCAGGATCGAGACTAGGCTTCTTTAAGAGAGGCTTGACAACTGCAGATTTGAAATGAGATGGAAAGCGGCCAGAACATAGAGAATCATTGATGATGGATGTAAAGTAAGGAAGGAGATCATGGGGTGTGTGTGAAAGGGAGGTGGGTGTTAGTGTGTTGTGTTATGATTATATGCAATGCATTCTCTAATGTATTCATTTTCATAGAGATGTATGGTGAGGATACGTGAACCAGTCTGTTAGAAATGTTTGTACGAATGGTGAGTGAAAAGCACAAAGCACATTGAGTTGCTTTGCAAGATTATGCGCTATATAAGCATTATTAATTATTATTATTATTATTATTATTATAGTTGTAAAACACCAACTGAGTGGTGAATTTACACGAAACTTTTATGTGTCTGTAAACTACCATTCTCGGACAAGCACTCCAATTTGCAAGCGTTTTGGTTTCAATTCAAGTACTTTTAGGTACCCCGACAGAAAGAAGGCATAGAGCTGTGAAATCGCTGCATTTTGCAGGCCTAGGACTGAAGAACATTTTGGATTTACTAACTTTTGCTTTAATAACACGAATAACAAAAAACAGTATGGGATCAAGTCAGGTCCGAGTAGTGAGTGGGGAAGGACTTGGACGTCTTGCTTATCTGGGTAAGTCATAGTGACCTTTGGCCTTGAGAGGACTAGCGTTGTTATGAAGTAGCAGGGTTCTACTAGTGCCAACGGCTCAAAGCTGCTCATGTACAGAGTTTATCACTTTGTGAAAAATGGCTTCCACATATTTATGAGCAGTGATTATCTACTTGTCATGCAGAATATCAACAATGAGAGGGCCACAGGTATTGCAAAAAGTGAAGAAAATTACTTCCGGTTATCGAAAATCTGCCTCAAGATAAATTGTTATACTGGATCAGCGGACTCCAACATCTGACATAACGGCTTGAAATGGGAGAAAATGTAGTTAACATACACCTATCGCTTTTTGTCTTCACTTCCAATTTAGGGTATCTATCTTGTGGCTCATTTTTTCAGGGCAAAGATTTGTCGCAGAATCCTGGCAATTCACCAACTAATAAAGTACATCTTTGGCTTACTTCTGAAGCAACAATAAATGGAATTTCTGCTTCCAGTCCTTTCATGCAAAGAAAAATGTGTCCGTTTATGACTGTCAATGGTTACTTAATTAGCTGGTATCTTCGAAGTCACATTTCTCAGTTTCAGAACGGCGAACCCGCTTGAAAACACACAGCAGCACAGCAGGTCACACAAGGCTACCCATGAACAGAATCCAAATCATCATGAATTTGCGGTAACTCGTCTTCAAGTTTGGGACTGGTAAAGATGTAGTACTTTATTCACTGTCAGATCTATTTTTTCAGGCTCAGCATTAAACATGGCTTTACTAACGACGTTCGGAAAATGACGTCACTGATGACAGCATTATCAAACTGTGCATGTTCAAAGCAGAATGGCTGAATGTTATCATGGTATGACTTTTATGCATGTATGGGCAAAAGAAATAAGCGTTTGGTACCATTTTAGGACATTATTTACTGATGGACCCATGTATGTTAGCATGCACACCATGCAGAAAGGTGTTGCGTTCACATACAGTGTCTTATGGCTGTTTCCTGCTTTCGTTATATCAATTCCTCAACTGTGCTCTTTTGTTTTCCACGTTTGCACCCTGTTTAGCCAAACTCGTTGTGCGTGTGTGCGTGTGTGCGTGTGTGCGTGTGCGTGTGTGTGTGCGCGCGTGCGCGCGTGCGTGTGTGTGCGCGCGCGCGCGCGCGCGCGCGCGTGTGTGTGTGTGCGTGCGCGCACACGCGTGCACGACCCCCCCTCTCTTAATGTTTAATATGAAACGGTAGATTTTGTATTGATTTAATGATGGTGGTTCCACTGTTCATTGTGACTACCCAAGGGGCCTAGGCCTATATGTGAATAAACCATTTTGTATTCTCTCTCTCTCTCTCTCTCTCTCTCTCTCTCTCTCTCTCTCTCTCTCTCTCTCTCTCTCTCTCTCTCTCTCTCTCTGTGCGCATGAGTGTGTGTATGTGTGTGCACGCGCCCCCGATTGTGTGTGTGTATGTGTGCGCGCGCGCGTGTGAGTGAGTGAGTGAGTGAGTGAGTGAGTGAGTGAGTGAGTGTGTGTGTGTGTGTGTGTGTGTGTGTGTGTGTGTGTGTGTGTGTGTGTGTGTGTGTGTGTGTGTGTGTGTGTGTGTATGAAATTTAGATGTAGTTGTCATAAATTACAAGTTGAAACAGGACGACGACTTGGACTTTACCGACAGGACCGTTTGTGTGACAAATGTGATATGGGTGTTATTCGTGATTAATATAAGCCCACCCCAAGGCCCCTTTTGAAGGGGGTAATACACAATATAAACAAATGACATATGATATATCCAAATAAAGAAAATTACAATCAAGAACACAATGTAGAACGAAGCTTACAGGCATTGTATAAGAACAAAGCAAACCTTTTTACAATGCTCTCCTGAGTAGAAGACATAAGCAATACAAGTCTAAACACAGATGAATGGTTATAATATTTAGAAGTAATAAATTCCTGTCTCAGATCACTTAAAGCAGTACACTTTAGAACAAAATGAACTTCACTTTCAGAAGTTTTCTTGCATAATGGACAAATCAGATCAATCTCAGTGTGTTGCCTGTAACGAAGATGATTAACCGAAATATCCGAAACACCAAATCTAAATCTGGTAACGAACTTTAAGTGAATATCCATTTTCATATACAAATAAGTCGGAATACAATGTGAAGAATTAATCTGTCTATATAAATCAAATCTGTTACTATTACTTATATGAGAATTCCATTCTTGCCATCTACAGTCCACGAGTATGGAACGAACAAGTCTCATAACAGTTGTTAGGGGAAGACGGGGTAAAAAGCGCATGGGCGGGTAAGAAGCCCACCCCAATTATCTCATGAAATGAAGCAAATTTCAGTCTATTTTGCCCATGAGACGAGCGTGAATGCATTCGTCTCATGGGCAAAATAGACTGAAATTTGCTTCATTTCATGAGATAATTGGGGTGGGCTTCTTACCCGCCCATGCGCTTTTTACCCCGTCTTCCCCTACATCTTCAACACCCTGATTTAGCCACACAAATCCTAGACCTAATTCAAATAATTTGTTCTTTAATTTTGTTACCCAATTTGCCGTACCTCTGGCATCCAATGTGTACAGCATGATATACGCTTTTTTAGGGAATCTGTCATTACTCACACTTACCAGTTTCAACCAATAACGGATACATCTAAGCGCAGAGTTAAGGAAAATGGGGTAGC
>JAGGCT020003848.1:0-10953 GCA_017654935.2 Phymorhynchus buccinoides
GTTCAGAAAGTGATGAAGGAACATTTGCCCGTTTAATGCTGTTTCAACTAGATTCAAAGCAAGGTTTGGACCACTGCATTAGGTTGTTGTGTTATTGACAGAATCTTGTATTTGAATTCTAGGCTCATTTTCTACGTCTGTGTCCCTTGGTCTGCTTTCAGGAATGTACCAGCGCATAATGGATCAGAAAAGCACGGACCCCCAGCTGAAGATCTTACTGGCTGTGGGAGGCTATACAGCAGGCAGTGCAGACTTTGAGGCCATCAGCTCCACCAGTGCACAACGACAGCTCTTTGCGGACAACGCTGTCTCCTTTCTCAGACAATGGCAGTTTGATGGACTGGATGTGGACTGGGAATTTCCTTCCAACTCCTACAAGAGCAGATTTTCACTACTTTTGCAGGTGAAGTTCTGGCAATATAACCGTATACAGGTGGCTGATGAACATAGATTTCATCTAATCCAAAGCCAGTTCCAAAATCAATTACCATGCTTACTAGTTTTCAATGGAAATGCGTGCTTCATGTCTTAGGGTGTATCGTTTAATATGCTGTTAAATATTGCACAACAATCTGAAGTAAGAAAAACAATGGCAAGTTAATAAAGGTTATTTGTCACTTTTTATACAGTGTCACGTCTTCTTGAGCTGAAACATGACCATGTCTTAACATTATGTATGGAAAATGTGAGATATTCAATACCAGATAGCTGGTTATTCCACAGTGGACGTCAATACAGAAAGAACTTGCAACAGAGCGTCTCCTGCTCTTTAGGAGTGTGGGGACAAACATAGACGTGCTTCATAGTAACAACACATGAATGGCTTGTTTTCACAGGATCTGCACAACGCGTTTGAAGCTGAGAGTAAACAGACAGGCCAAGAACAACTGTTGTTGACTGTGGCAGTATCTGGCTACAAGACACAGATAGAAACTTCCTATGAAGTCGACGTGATACACAGGTATGTCACTGTCAGCATGAAGGCGTAGTTAGACTTTGAAATTGTTGTGTCTTTTACAAACTAAGGATACACTTGATATTTTTGTTGCTTGTGTGGTTTTCAGGTTTTAACGTTGTGTGGTCCAATACTTGAGTAGGACGAGAAAGATTGAGCATAGAAAGTATGATGGACAAATGTGTTTTTAGTACTTCTTGCGTCTGTGTCAGATACCTGGATTACATCAGCATCATGAGCTATGACTACTATGGACCCTGGAGTACTGTGCTGGGTCACAACAGTGCACTGTACGTCCCAACACAAGACAGAAACACAGCAGGAGCCAATCTGCTCAGTCAGGTAAGATCATCTTACAAAACCTGTCTACCGGAAAGAGAGAAATTAGCTTCAAGTCTTTGATTTGTTTGCAACATAATGATGTCATTATTTTCACAACACGGGTAGAATAAGTAAAACATTCATGGCAATAACTATCAGTGTCGTATGCTGCTGTACCTGAAACCAGGAAGTTGTAGTTCGTAAGTCATGGAAAGAAAAGACGTTATGAAAGATTGGTATAAGAATTCTAGAAGTATGAAGGACAAACAATACCTTTCTCTCATAATACAAATCTGATACAGTTTATATTTACTGCTGAAAACCCTAGCCTTTACACGAATGTTGCCAACATTCTAGAGTGGTGAGGATTGTAACTTGTGATATTTTCCCTGTGTTCCTGTACAGAATGCCTCAGTCTACTACTGGCACCAGATGGGCTGTCCTCTGGACAAACTGGTTCTGGGACTGGCTTCCTATGGAAGGACTTTTGTCATGTCCAGTTCCTCTCAGCATCAACCAGGTGACCCCTTCCTGGGAACAGCCGGCTCTGCAGGTCCCTATTCGGCTACCCCAGGCTTTTTAGCCTATTATGAGGTGTGTCAGCTTCTGGACACTGGCAGCTGGACTCGAGTCTGGATGGACGACTCCAAAGTTCCCTATGCCTATGGCCAGAGGAATGGACAGTGGACCTGGCTGTTATGACGATCTAGATAGCATGCGGCACAAGGTATACACTTTTACCAAGCTCTTTTCCGTTTAATCACGTTTTCTGTTTAGATCAAAGCATCAGGAGGAAATGTTGTTAGAAATGTGTAGCTAACGACAATAGTGTGATGAAAGAACTGCTGTTTGTCAGTGCCTCTAATTCCGATAAAACTTCCCGGCCCCCGAACTGGGTAATCGTGAAGGTGGCGGGTTGAGTTTGTTTTCAAAATGGCAAATATTACAACGGTTCTAATGAGTCATCTGAGCATTTTTTCTTACAGTGTTATATATCCTCATGTTTCTGAAAGGTAGCCCCCTAATGACACACTTTGACAGTTTTTGACACTGGTGTGTTTCAGGCAGAGTACATCATGAACAGAGGGCTGGGAGGAGCTATGTTCTGGACTTTGGATTTTGATGATTTTGGCAACAACTTTTGCGGACAAGGCAGCTACCCTCTCATAGGACACGTTTCAAATGCGCTACAAGCAGTCAGTCCTGTCGTTTCCAGTACCACGGGTAAGTTAAGCCATGTTTGGTGACAATAAGGCAACCTTACTAAACACATTGTCTTGTAAGCTATCAACACGTCACCCTGAACAAGGCTGTAGACTTGTGCACGGAATTACGGGAAGTAAATGATTGAGCTGTTCATGTTGCTGCCTGTCTGTTTTTAATAAGTCTTATGTTGTGCATTTTGAGATAATTATGCGAAGCAGATTATGGGCATATGTACAGCAGAAACGTTCATGTACATGAATATAATTGGTGTGCACTCGTCTGGACTGGTGCGCTTAGCACACATGTGATCAATATCTTGCAATGTTTCAGCCGACCCAGTAAGCCAGTCTTCTTCAGACCCAGTCACACTACCACCATCAACAACACCACTGTCCACTTCTGCCAAGACAGACCCATCCGGACTACGTGTTGTCTGCTATTATACCAACTGGGCACAGTATCGCTCTGGTGTGGGCAAATATGTACCTGAGGATTATCAAGCTGGCTTATGTACCCACGTTGTTTACGCCTTTGCCAAACTCACTGGCGCCTCAGCCTCTTTATCGACGTGGGAGTGGAATGATGATGGTAGGTACAATTGATGCATGTTGTAGTGCCTATTATCAGTTTTAGAGTTCAGTTTATTAATGTGTACACATCGTTTTGTTTGATTGAGCCTAGAAAGAAATCAAAAGCACTAAAAATGTTCAGAAAGTTGCATTGATTGAGAGGAAAATTGACCGTTTTTTCTTAAGCTTTGTTTGGTAGTTACAACTAGATTCAAAGCCAGGTTGGACCACTGCATTAGGATGTTGTGTTATTGACAGAATCTTGTATTTGAATTCTAGGCTCATTTCTCTGTCTGTGTCCCTTGGACTGCTTTCAGTAATGTACCAGCGCATAATGGATCAGAAAAGCACGGACCCCCAGCTGAAGATCTTACTGGCTGTGGGAGGCTATACAGCAGGCAATGCAGACTTTGAGGCCATCAGCTCCACCAGTGCACAACGACAGCTCTTTGCGGACAACGCTGTCTCCTTTCTCAGACAATGGCAGTTTGATGGACTGGATGTGGACTGGGAATTTCCTTCCAGCTCCTACAAGAGCAGATTTTCACTACTTTTGCAGGTGAAGTTCTGGCAATATAACCGTATACAGGTGGCTGATGAACATAGATTTCATCTAATCCAAAGCCAGTTCCAAAATCAATTACCATGCTTACTAGTTTTCAATAGAAATGCGTGCTTCATGTCTTAGGGTGTATCGTTTAATATGCTGTTAAATATTGCACAACAATCTGAAGTAAGAAAAACAATGGCAAGTTAATAAAGGTTATTTGTCACTTTTTATACAGTGTCACGTCTTCTTGAGCTGAAACATGACCATGTCTTAACATTATTTATGGAAAATGTGAGATATTCAATACCAGATAGCTGGTTATTCCACAGTGGACGTCAATACAGAAAGAACTTGCAACAGAGCGTCTCCTGCTCTTTAGGAGTGTGGGGACAAACATAGACGTGCTTCATAGTAACAACACATGAATGGCTTGTTTTCACAGGCTCTGCACAACGCGTTTGAAGCTGAGATTAAACAGACAGGCCAAGAACAACTGTTGTTGACTGTGGCAGTATCTGGCTACAAGACACAGATAGAAACTTCCTATGAAGTCGACGTGATACACAGGTATGTCACTGTCAGCATGAAGGCGTAGTTAGACTTTGAAATTGTTGTGTCTTTTACAAACTAAGGATACACTTGATATTTTTGTTGCTTGTGTGGTTTTCAGGTTTTAACGTTGTGTGGTCCAATACTTGAGTAGGACGAGAAAGATTGAGCATAGAAAGTATGATGGACAAATGTGTTTTTAGTACTTCTTGCGTCTGTGTCAGATACCTGGATTACATCAGCATCATGAGCTATGACTACTATGGACCCTGGAGTACTGTGCTGGGTCACAACAGTGCACTGTACGTCCCAACACAAGACAGAAACACAGCAGGAGCCAATCTGCTCAGTCAGGTAAGATCATCTTACAAAACCTGTCTACCGGAAAGAGAGAAATTAGCTTCAAGTCTTTGATTTGTTTGCAACATAATGATGTCATTATTTTCACAACACGGGTAGAATAAGTAAAACATTCATGGCAATAACTATCAGTGTCGTATGCTGCTGTACCTGAAACCAGGAAGTTGTAGTTCGTAAGTCATGGAAAGAAAAGACGTTATGAAAGATTGGTATAAGAATTCTAGAAGTATGAAGGACAAACAATACCTTTCTCTCATAATACAAATCTGATACAGTTTATATTTACTGCTGAAAACCCTAGCCTTTACACGAATGTTGCCAACATTCTAGAGTGGTGAGGATTGTAACTTGTGATATTTTCCCTGTGTTCCTGTACAGAATGCCTCAGTCTACTACTGGCACCAGATGGGCTGTCCTCTGGACAAACTGGTTCTGGGACTGGCTTCCTATGGAAGGACTTTTGTCATGTCCAGTTCCTCTCAGCATCAACCAGGTGACCCCTTCCTGGGAACAGCCGGCTCTGCAGGTCCCTACTCGGCTACCCCAGGCTTTTTAGCCTATTATGAGGTGTGTCAGCTTCTGGACACTGGCAGCTGGACTCGAGTCTGGATGGACGACTCCAAAGTTCCCTATGCCTATGGCCAGAGTAATGGACAGTGGACCTGGCTGGCTTATGACGATCTAGATAGCATGCGGCACAAGGTATACACTTTTACCAAGCTCTTTTCCGTTTAATCACGTTTTCTGTTTAGATCAAAGCATCAGGAGGAAATGTTGTTAGAAATGTGTAGCTAACGACAATAGTGTGATGAAAGAACTGCTGTTTGTCAGTGCCTCTAATTCCGATAAAACTTTCCGGCCCCCGAACTGGGTAATCGTGAAGGTGGCGGGTTGAGTTTGTTTTCAAAATGGCAAATATTACAACGGTTCTACTGAGTCATCTGAGCATTTTTTCTTACAGTGTTATATATCCTCATGTTTCTGAAAGGTAGCCCCCTAATGACACACTTTGACAGTTTTTGACACTGGTGTGTTTCAGGCAGAGTACATCATGAACAGAGGGCTGGGAGGAGCTATGTTCTGGACTTTGGATTTTGATGATTTTGGCAACAACTTTTGCGGACAAGGCAGCTACCCTCTCATAGGACACGTTTCAAATGCGCTACAAGCAGTCAGTCCTGTCGTTTCCAGTACCACGGGTAAGTTAAGCCATGTTTGGTGACAATAAGGCAACCTTACTAAACACATTATTGTCTTGTAAGCTATCAACACGTCACCCTGAACAATACTGTAGACTTGTGCACGGAATTACGGGAAGTAAATGATTGAGCTGTTCATGTTGCTGCCTGTCTGTTTTTAATAAGTCTTATGTTGTGCATTTTGAGATAATTATGCGAAGCAGATTATGGGCATATGTACAGCAGAAACGTTCATGTACATGAATATAATTGGTGTGCACTCGTCTGGACTGGTGCGCTTAGCACACATGTGATCAATATCTTGCAATGTTTCAGCCGACCCAGTAAGCCAGTCTTCTTCAGACCCAGTCACACTACCACCATCAACAACACCACTGTCCACTTCTGCCAAGACAGACCCATCCGGACTACGTGTTGTCTGCTATTATACCAACTGGGCACAGTATCGCTCTGGTGTGGGCAAATATGTACCTGAGGATTATCAAGCTGGCTTATGTACCCACGTTGTTTACGCCTTTGCCAAACTCACTGGCGCCTCAGCCTCTTTATCGACGTGGGAGTGGAATGATGATGGTAGGTACAATTGATGCATGTTGTAGTGCCTATTATCAGTTTTAGAGTTACGCGTTTGAGCCTAGAAATCAAAGCACTAAAATGTTCAGAAAGTGATGAAGGAAATTTGCCCGTTTAATGCTGTTTACAACTAGATTCAAAGCCAGGTTGGACCACTGCATTAGGTTGTTGTGTTATTGACAGAATCTTGTATTTGAATTTCTCATTTCTCTGTCTGTGTCCCTTGGACTGCTTTCAGTAATGTACCAGCGCATAATGGATCAGAAAAGCACGGACCCCCAGCTGAAGATCTTACTGGCTGTGGGAGGCTATACAGCAGGCAGTGCAGACTTTGAGGCCATCAGCTCCACCAGTGCACAACGACAGCTCTTTGCGGACAACGCTGTCTCCTTTCTCAGACAATGGCAGTTTGATGGACTGGATGTGGACTGGGAATTTCCTTCCAGCTCCTACAAGAGCAGATTTTCACTACTTTTGCAGGTGAAGTTCTGGCAATATAACCGTATACAGGTGGCTGATGAACATAGATTTCATCTAATCCAAAGCCAGTTCCAAAATCAATTACCATGCTTACTAGTTTTCAATGGAAATGCGTGCTTCATGTCTTAGGGTGTATCGTTTAATATGCTGTTAAATATTGCACAACAATCTGAAGTAAGAAAAACAATGGCAAGTTAATAAAGGTTATTTGTCACTTTTTATACAGTGTCACGTCTTCTTGAGCTGAAACATGACCATGTCTTAACATTATGTATGGAAAATGTGAGATATTCAATACCAGATAGCTGGTTATTCCACAGTGGACGTCAATACAGAAAGAACTTGCAACAGAGCGTCTCCTGCTCTTTAGGAGTGTGGGGACAAACATAGACGTGCTTCATAGTAACAACACATGAATGGCTTGTTTTCACAGGCTCTGCACAACGCGTTTGAAGCTGAGAGTAAACAGACAGGCCAAGAACAACTGTTGTTGACTGTGGCAGTATCTGGCTACAAGACACAGATAGAAACTTCCTATGAAGTCGACGTGATACACAGGTATGTCACTGTCAGCATGAAGGCGTAGTTAGACTTTGAAATTGTTGTGTCTTTTACAAACTAAGGATACACTTGATATTTTTGTTGCTTGTGTGGTTTTCAGGTTTTAACGTTGTGTGGTCCAATACTTGAGTAGGACGAGAAAGATTGAGCATAGAAAGTATGATGGACAAATGTGTTTTTAGTACTTCTTGCGTCTGTGTCAGATACCTGGATTACATCAGCATCATGAGCTATGACTACTATGGACCCTGGAGTACTGTGCTGGGTCACAACAGTGCACTGTACGTCCCAACACAAGACAGAAACACAGCAGGAGCCAATCTGCTCAGTCAGGTAAGATCATCTTACAAAACCTGTCTACCGGAAAGAGAGAAATTAGCTTCAAGTCTTTGATTTGTTTGCAACATAATGATGTCATTATTTTCACAACACGGGTAGAATAAGTAAAACATTCATGGCAATAACTATCAGTGTCGTATGCTGCTGTACCTGAAACCAGGAAGTTGTAGTTCGTAAGTCATGGAAAGAAAAGACGTTATGAAAGATTGGTATAAGAATTCTAGAAGTATGAAGGACAAACAATACCTTTCTCTCATAATACAAATCTGATACAGTTTATATTTACTGCTGAAAACCCTAGCCTTTACACGAATGTTGCCAACATTCTAGAGTGGTGAGGATTGTAACTTGTGATATTTTCCCTGTGTTCCTGTACAGAATGCCTCAGTCTACTACTGGCACCAGATGGGCTGTCCTCTGGACAAACTGGTTCTGGGACTGGCTTCCTATGGAAGGACTTTTGTCATGTCCAGTTCCTCTCAGCATCAACCAGGTGACCCCTTCCTGGGAACAGCCGGCTCTGCAGGTCCCTACTCGGCTACCCCAGGCTTTTTAGCCTATTATGAGGTGTGTCAGCTTCTGGACACTGGCAGCTGGACTCGAGTCTGGATGGACGACTCCAAAGTTCCCTATGCCTATGGCCAGAGGAATGGACAGTGGACCTGGCTGGCTTATGACGATCTAGATAGCATGCGGCACAAGGTATACACTTTTACCAAGCTCTTTTCCGTTTAATCACGTTTTCTGTTTAGATCAAAGCATCAGGAGGAAATGTTGTTAGAAATGTGTAGCTAACGACAATAGTGTGATGAAAGAACTGCTGTTTGTCAGTGCCTCTAATTCCGATAAAACTTTCCGGCCCCCGAACTGGGTAATCGTGAAGGTGGCGGGTTGAGTTTGTTTTCAAAATGGCAAATATTACAACGGTTCTAATGAGTCATCTGAGCATTTTTTCTTACAGTGTTATATATCCTCATGTTTCTGAAAGGTAGCCCCCTAATGACACACTTTGACAGTTTTTGACACTGGTGTGTTTCAGGCAGAGTACATCATGAACAGAGGGCTGGGAGGAGCTATGTTCTGGACTTTGGATTTTGATGATTTTGGCAACAACTTTTGCGGACAAGGCAGCTACCCTCTCATAGGACACGTTTCAAATGCGCTACAAGCAGTCAGTCCTGTCGTTTCCAGTACCACGGGTAAGTTAAGCCATGTTTGGTGACAATAAGGCAACCTTACTAAACACATTGTCTTGTAAGCTATCAACACGTCACCCTGAACAAGGCTGTAGACTTGTGCACGGAATTACGGGAAGTAAATGATTGAGCTGTTCATGTTGCTGCCTGTCTGTTTTTAATAAGTCTTATGTTGTGCATTTTGAGATAATTATGCGAAGCAGATTATGGGCATATGTACAGCAGAAACGTTCATGTACATGAATATAATTGGTGTGCACTCGTCTGGACTGGTGCGCTTAGCACACATGTGATCAATATCTTGCAATGTTTCAGCCGACCCAGTAAGCCAGTCTTCTTCAGACCCAGTCACACTACCACCATCAACAACACCACTGTCCACTTCTGCCAAGACAGACCCATCCGGACTACGTGTTGTCTGCTATTATACCAACTGGGCACAGTATCGCTCTGGTGTGGGCAAATATGTACCTGAGGATTATCAAGCTGGCTTATGTACCCACGTTGTTTACGCCTTTGCCAAACTCACTGGCGCCTCAGCCTCTTTATCGACGTGGGAGTGGAATGATGATGGTAGGTACAATTGATGCATGTTGTAGTGCCTATTATCAGTTTTAGAGTTACGCGTTTGAGCCTAGAAATCAAAGCACTAAAATGTTCAGAAAGTGATGAAGGAAATTTGCCCGTTTAATGCTGTTTACAACTAGATTCAAAGCCAGGTTGGACCACTGCATTAGGTTGTTGTGTTATTGACAGAATCTTGTATTTGAATTCTAGGCTCATTTCTCTGTCTGTGTCCCTTGGACTGCTTTCAGTAATGTACCAGCGCATAATGGATCAGAAAAGCACGGACCCCCAGCTGAAGATCTTACTGGCTGTGGGAGGCTATACAGCAGGCAGTGCAGACTTTGAGGCCATCAGCTCCACCAGTGCACAACGACAGCTCTTTGCGGACAACGCTGTCTCCTTTCTCAGACAATGGCAGTTTGATGGACTGGATGTGGACTGGGAATTTCCTTCCAACTCCTACAAGAGCAGATTTTCACTACTTTTGCAGGTGAAGTTCTGGCAATATAACCGTATACAGGTGGCTGATGAACATAGATTTCATCTAATCCAAAGCCAGTTCCAAAATCAATTACCATGCTTACTAGTTTTCAATGGAAATGCGTGCTTCATGTCTTAGGGTGTATCGTTTAATATGCTGTTAAATATTGCACAACAATCTGAAGTAAGAAAAACAATGGCAAGTTAATAAATGTTATTTGTCACTTTTTATACAGTGTCACGTCTTCTTGAGCTGAAACATGACCATGTCTTAACATTATGTATGGAAAATGTGAGATATTCAATACCAGATAGCTGGTTATTCCACAGTGGACGTCAATACAGAAAGAACTTGCAACAGAGCGTCTCCTGCTCTTTAGGAGTGTGGGGACAAACATAGACGTGCTTCATAGTAACAACACATGAATGGCTTGTTTTCACAGGCTCTGCACAACGCGTTTGAAGCTGAGATTAAACAGACAGGCCAAGAACAACTGTTGTTGACTGTGGCAGTATCTGGCTACAAGACACAGATAGAAACTTCCTATGAAGTCGACGTGATACACAGGTATGTCACTGTCAGCATGAAGGCGTAGTTAGACTTTGAAATTGTTGTGTCTTTTACAAACTAAGGATACACTTGATATTTTTGTTGCTTGTGTGGTTTTCAGGTTTTAACGTTGTGTGGTCCAATACTTGAGTAGGACGAGAAAGATTGAGCATAGAAAGTATGATGGACAAATGTGTTTTTAGTAAAGAAAAGACGTTATGAAAGATTGGTATAAGAATTCTAGAAGTATGAAGGACAAACAATACCTTTCTCTCATAATACAAATCTGATACAGTTTATATTTACTGCTGAAAACCCCAGCCTTTACACGAATGTTGCCAACATTCTAGAGTGGGAGGGGGATTGTAACTGTGATATTTTCCCCTGTGTGTCCTGTTACAGAATGGGCCTCATCTACTACTGGCACCGATATGGGTCTGATTCTCGTGTTTGTTCGACAGCTGTGCTCTCCGTGGACTCGTGAAGACGCTCATGCTT
>JAGGCT020000384.1:0-10000 GCA_017654935.2 Phymorhynchus buccinoides
TACGGTCAATCCTTTACTCCCAATTTTAGAAACAAATATCATCGAATACAGACTCTGATTTCCAGAGTTTTAATTACTATGGTGTTAAATCAGTTGTGGTGCAAAAATGCGCGTTGGGCGGGGCACGGGTATATGACAAATCAAACCTAGAGAAGTATTGAAGTAACGGTGATACAAACAGCGCCATTTGGTTTGGCGACGAAAATGTGTTTTAAAAGTCCGCTTGGGCTGATCAGACACGATATGGGACATTTGTAAAGGTACAAATATGGTGGAACAATCGGAGGCCAATGCCCGGAGGCGTACGAACCAGTAAAGTCCCGATTTTTTAAAAAAATTATACAGATAGGTGTACAAGCGCCATTAGTGTTTATAAGAAAACGCAAACAGATTTCGATTTCGCCCATTACTGACCGACGTTCAAACAAGTGACCATGCGTGGTATAAGCATTGATTGCCGATTTGTAATGATTCCTATGATTCCATTATTTAGCTATTGACAAGGACTACTGAACTATGCATGTGCGTACAAATGAAAGAACGACTCATCGGATGTGTTGCTGCAGGTTAGGTGCTCCACTGCACAGTGTACGAGTACATGCGGGTAGCACCGTCTTTGGCCCTGCTAGTCACTCTCTCTCTCTCCTCTCCTCTCTCCTCTCTTCTCATCTCTCAGTCTCTCTCTCTCTCCCTCTTTTGCAACTGTATACGCATGTTGTGTGTGTGGTTGTGTGTGTGTGTGTGTGTGTGCGTGGGCTTTGCGTGCCGTGCGTGTGCGTGCGGCGTGTGTGTGTGTGTGTGTGTGTGTGGTGTGGTGTGTCTGCTGCGCGCGCGTTGTGCTCACACAATCTATAAATCATTTGCCTGTCAAAAAACCCAACCGTTAGAAGCAAAGCACCTCACCTATTTTCTAAAACTAACCATACATCTATAAACCAACTTTTCGTATTGGCGAGTAAATATATGCACCGTGCAAGCACACCACACACACGCATGCGCGCCCACGCCCACACACACACGATTGGTATATGTATAATAATGTAAATATACTGCCGCATGTGCATGATATTACACATACATTTACTTATTCCATTCATACAGTTGTTTTATAATTTATGTATACAAAGTGGCCCCCCCCGTCTGCTCCTGTATAGCCTAATATTTTCATCCAAGTTAGGGCAGGCGTGGTGTGCGGAATAAATGTCAAATGGAGGTCCCAAATTGTAATTTTAAAATGTATAATAGCATGATAGTGTTTGAATCAGAAGGTTTCAAGGTTTTTATTTCCTAAAAGCCCCTTGGGGGTAGGGCCTACAATTGAAAACAAACAAACAAAAAACTAAAACAAGCGCGAAATCGCAATAGTTTTTGGCACGCGTCTACTTTTTACAACTCCAATCATGATTCACCTCCTGGCTTTTCAATATTTTAATCTGTAAACCGAATGTTATCTCTGCACTCATTCGTACTTTTTAATATGCTTTTTGGTAACATTTAAACTATTGTATCCTACTTAGACTCATCAAAAGAAGCACCGCATACTCGTCGTGTCTTTGTAGTGTCTGTGTTCGTATGTTTATTATTTTGTACGCTTTTAAAATACATCATTTTAAAGAGCGGCCAAATTTGAAGTGTAGCCTCCGGAGTGAAGTCACTACTTTGGCGGTGGCCATTAGCCGATGAGTTTTAACCGAGCGTGGAGTCACCGCTATAACAGCTATCTGTATTAATTTTAAAAATCGGGACTTTACTGGTTTCGTACTGCCTCCGGGCATTGCCTCCAGTATTGTTCCCACCATATTTGTATTTACAAATGTCCCCGTGGTGTCTAATTCGGACACAAGAGGACCGTAACTCATTTTCTCTCCTCGAGTTGAATGTGCGACATTTTGGACAGACAGCAACCGACCGCCGACAAAGTGAGTTATAGTTTGTGGATTGAGCCACAATAAAAATATATGTTTTGTTCTCTTTGCATCCACATAAAAGCCTCTTTTGGTCATGAGTCAAAGAAGACACAAGTTTTAGGAGTGAGAATGGGCAACTTTATTTAAGTGCCAAATAAAATGTTATTTGATGAACATAATATTGCTTTCATGCATAACCAACAAATTATCAACTAATTAATAAATCCATCACAAGAAAAATGATTTTACTTGTAAGATGCGTAAGATTGAAGTTGCGTAGCAATCTAAAGATTATGACATTGACATAGTGTTTAATTTTCATGCCTAAAAATATGCTTATTTGGCAAAGGATTAATGAATATTAATACATAATTGCAACAAACTTAATACTTAGGATTGTAAAGAAACACATTGGTACATTTACATAATGCAAAACACAGAAAACGTGAATGTTCCTATTCTTGACAGCATTTTACTTTAATAATGTTGGGCTGATCGCCACATCACACGGTGCGGTGTGTTCAAAGACCACAATTGACTAGTGACGCGCATGTCCCCACACAACGTGTGTGCCGCGTGTGTGACTCGTGTGTCATTATCACAGCGGAATGTACTCGGTCGTTATCCTGAATTGGAGGTTGGTGTATTTCGGGAGTTGGGCATGAGGGATGGCACGAAAGTCAATCACGTGTGTGGGGTGTTGGGGCTAGCTTATGCAACATTGGGTCCTCTGGATGTCATATCTTGTAGATGTATATATCATTTCGACTATCCCTATCTTAGCTTTATGTGGTTATTAGCAGCCGTATTCTATTGCAGTATTTGACGTTTCTTTAACCAAAGGATCGAAACATACCAGCTGGGTATATATAAAGTTACCTTGTGTCAGCATATGTTGGGCCTCAGTTCAATAGTGCCATCTGCTGCAGAATAGTTATTTTGACAATGTCCTGTCTGTGGAGTACAAAAGGCCTACCCAACTGCCGCTCCAAATAGTAACATATGATCAAGGTGGCCAGGTGCTGACCGATACCATTAATGTTACGGTTTGACCACGATCAGAATGCTGCTGGTTTAAAAAGATCCTGCCTAATGTACATAGTCACCAAGGTGGTAGGTCATGTGGTGGGGCCATCCGTGGCAAATTTGCCAATCTGCCCCTGCGGCAGAGTAATGCATCGCCTGCAAGGTCCCACCGGACTTTCACCAAAACAACTAACCTACATCTGATCCGTTGACCAGTGCTTCCATATGAGCCCTTACGCTGAGTTGGTACGAAATCTGCTAGGATAAGCGCCACTGGACATATGCTCTTGTTGGGCCAAGGGTGCATGCCGGATTAGGTCTGTAGCTGGGGTGTACGTCTGCTAGGTTAAGCCACTGGAAACATGCTCTGTCACGCACTTGAAGCTGATGGCTGCCATGCCCTGGTTGCTATAGCTGTGGTGACCCTATCCTGCTTGCGGCTAAGCTGATGGCTGCCGCCCTGGTTTGCTAGAGCTGTTGTGCGATTGCCTGTCCCCTGGTTGCTTTAGAGCTGTTGGTGACCATGTCCTGGTTGCTAGACTGTTTTTTGCAACCGCTTGCCTGGTTGCCTAAAAAAAAAAGAGCTGTTTGGTGACCCTGTCCTGGTTTGTCTTAGAGCTGTTGTTACCCTGTCCTGGTTGCTGAAGTCCCCGGTGAGCCATTGTTTTGGAAACCTAGCCTTGATTGGGCTTGTCTGAAAACACTCCATCAAGATACCATAGACTTGTATCTAAAGCCACTGACTACCCTCCTCTATTCAACAAAATACATATCATTTGTAATGTTGTGTGTGTGTTTAATATACTATCATCAGCATCTTCCGTACCTAAATGTGTAGCAACCGAACCTGTACATACGAAATATTAAAATCGGTTGAAACAGTGAACAGCATTCTCATGACTCAAATTTGAAAGTTGCCAAACCTATTTTTATATGATTGATATTTGAGGTTCTAGTGTAGAAAAACCAATAATAAGAGCCGCTTTTGCTGATGTCGTAAACGTTGTAGGAGGCTACAACGCGTACTGGGGTTCTTCTTCTTCTTCTTCCTTGAGGCAGCCAACTTCATCACGTTGATGTTGTCACAAGTTACCTTTACAATTGATGACTTACTGAATTAGTCAATAAGAAAGAAAGAAAAATGTAACGAGTTGGTTAGTTTATCAATAAAAAATAAAAGGCACAATATAGATAGAGGACAGTGAAATAAATCACTGTACGTAAACCGAACCGACGGACAAACCGGTATAGAACTGGTAACGAACCTTCTAGGGCCATTGTCTAAATCAGATCAAACTTTGACCAGCGTACAAAGTAAGACGTTGGAGCGCGATCACAGGATGTCAAAGTAGCAGGTCCTGCTGCTGCACACAGTTACAGCTGCTGTTTAAGTGTCGGCCTACAAATTCGATAGACTGTACTTCCCTTGTATTGCTAAAACTTTCTGGTTGGAGAATATTAGTTTCTCTTAAACAGAAACTGCAAAATCTTACGACATTAGCGGCGGATTAAAGCTGGTCATTAAAAGACAGAATGGCAAAAGTGGACAACGTCCAGTCTATGAAAGACATAGAAACACCTCCAGTGTCGGTGCTATGCTACAGCAGCTGCAGTGGCAATCCTTAGCTGAATGCCACCGAGCCTCCAGACTATCCCTCCAGGCTATCCATGTTCTTCAAGATCTTGAACGGACAAGCCTGTGTACAATGTCCTGCCTTAACGCCCTCACCCGCTACAAATAGAAGGCACAGCCATAGATAACAATGCCAACGAATCACCTGAGGACAGGTTACAGAAGGCACAGCCATAGATAACAATGCCAACGAATCACCTCGAGGACAGGCCATAGATAACAATTACAGAAGGCACAGCCATAGTCAACAATGCCAACGAATCACCTCGAAGACAGAGTACAGAAGGCACAGCCATAGATAACAATGCCAACGAATCACCTCGAGGACAGATTACAGAAGGCACAGCCATAGATAACAACAACGAATCACCTCGAGGACAGATTACAGAAGGCACAGCCATAGATAACAATGCCAACGAATCACCTCGAGGACAGATTACAGAAGGCACAGCCATAGATAACAATGCCAACGAATCACCTCGAGGACAGATTACAGAAGGCACAGCCATAGATAACAATGCCAACGAATCACCTCGAGGACAGATTACAGAAGGCACAGCCATAGATAACAATGCCAACGAATCACCTCGAGGACAGATTACAGAAAGTACCCCATCTCCCCCATGCCATCTGTGACTGGAATAATCTGTCCCCTGAAATAGTCCAGTCTCCCACGCTCAGCACCTTCACCTCGAGGACAGATTACAGAAAGTACCCCATCTTCCCCCATGCCATCTGTGACTGGAATAATCTGTCCCCTGAAATAGTCCAGTCTCCCACGCTCTGCACCTTCACCTCGAGGACAGGTGCTGAAGTACCCCATCTGCCCATAATCTGTGGCTGGAATAATCTGTCCCCTGAAGCAGTCTCTCCCACGTTCCCCTCTGCATGCATCATGTGGGGCCCAGGCTGCACCTTCACCTCGAGGGTGCTGAAGCACTGCACATAAAAACATATAACTCCTAATTCCCCTCTGCATGCATCATGTGGGGCCCAGGTGTCCCTGGCTGAACCAGGTATACTTGACGGTCGTGCATGACTCAAATACATACTTTTCCTCTGCATGCATCATGTGGGGCCCGGGTGTTCCTGGATGAACCAGGTATACTTAACGGTCGTGCATGACTCAAATATATACTTTTCCTATGCATGCATCATGTGGGGTCCAGGTGTCCCTGGCTGAACCAGGTACACTTGACGGTCGTGCATGACTCAAATACATACTTTTCCTCTGCATGCATCATGTGGGGCCCAGGTGCCCCTGGCTGAACCATAGCATTTAACGGTTGTGCATGACTCAAATACATACTTTTCCTCTGCATGCATCATGTGGGGCCCAGGTGTCCCCGGCTGAACCATAGCATTTAACGGTTGTGCATGACTCAAATACTCCTTTTCTTCATAACTATATCTCACTAAAATCTGACTAACGGTTGTGCATGACTCACTCCTTCTTCTAACTATATCTCACTAAAATCTGACTAAGCCCTCCCCATCCACCTCAAGCCAATAAAATACGCAGCCAATTTCCTCTCTTCATCTCTTTTTAATATCTTTCTAAACAGCGATGCTTATCTAATATATCAAATCCTATGTCATCCCGTGCTGCCCATCTTCGTCCTCGAACCCCTGCATATGTCCATAATTGCCGTTAAACGACAATGGTGTCAATGGAAGAAGACAAGCCCTATAAACGAGCCGATCAGGTGGACATTACTGGAAGAAGAAGAAAGAGTTGTTCGGATCAAGTCACAGTGACAAGAAACTTCTGGAATCTTGTACTGCTGCAGACATGAAAGGGTGAATAGTCGCATCAGGCATTGACACAAGGAACTTCTGGAATCTTGTATTGATGCAGACATGAAAGGGTGAATAGTCGCATCAGGCATTGACACAAGGAACTTCTGGAATCTTGTACTGCTGCAGACATGAAAGGGTGAATAGTCGCATCAGGCATTGACACAAGGAACTTGCCTAAGAACCACAACAGATGTGTGACTATGGTTCATTTCAACTGTAGACTTGTTCCAGTTTTCCAGTCTGTACAACAGTCCGTAAAATTACACAGTCTGTTGTAAGTGAATGCATCGTTATGTGGACTGTCTCCTGTAAGAATAAAGAACCACAGAAACTTTAACACGACAACTGAGATGAATTCAACATCGTTCAGCTTCCAAATGTCTGAAGTGACCTCTACAACCGAGAGCTCAGAGCCTCCTGAGCAGAATAGACCTACTTGGAATGATCTCAATCAACCATTACTAGACATGTCCTATCTTATCCAGGATATTGGTAACCCTGTTGTGGTAGGCTTTGGGTTTGTGGGAAATCTGATGATTATGTTGATCATTCATCGTACTCCTTCATCCACTTCTAGTGTTTTCTTCAAAGTCTTGGCCGTGTCTGATCAGTTGGTGCTGACACTAGGTCCTCTTGGATACATACTTAACAGGATTTTAGGTGTAAAATACCTCAGGAATGGAAGTTCCTGGCAGTGTAAGCTTACTAAACTTATTCTTCGCACTGTGTCACCTCTGTCGTCATGGATGCTGGTGTCACTCTGTATGCTCAGGGCTGCCTCTGTGCTGTGGCCACTTCGTGTCAGTGCTGTGTGGACGAAGGGAAAGTCAAGAGTTACTGCTGGTATGGTGATCACCACTCTCATTGTGATTAACTGTCACAATATTGTAAATTTTCGTTTTAAAAGTAATTCGTGCAAAATATCTGGACCAGTAGTGTACTTGAACTGGATTCGCCAATTTCAAACTCGTGTGCTTCCTGTCATATTACTGGCTGTAAGCACCAGTGTTCTGTTGTGGACACTGGTCAGATCTGTTAGAGCAAACTCACACCTGTCTATGAATGAAGCCACCCAGGATTTCAGACAACCAATCGTATCTTCATGGCCTGTCACCTTGATTGCTGCATGTGTTTGCTTCATTGTCCTGACAACACCTCTCACAGTATATATAGTATTAAAACAATACGCAGATTGGAAGGACCCAATTCAGAATGGACTGTACAGGATATTTTGTGCAGCCAGCTTTGTGCTGTGGTATTCCAATAGTGCTGTCAAGTTTTATGTGTACTGTGCATGTAATAGCAACTTCAGGTCAGAGTTTCTGAAGATAGTCATGGAGTTTTACCAATTGTGTCTCGGTACCAAGAAAAAATAAGTCAAAGGAAAAGTTCATGTAAACACACACACACAAATTGTTGAATGTTGATATTCCTGCACTGAGGGCATCATCACGAGAACTGGGTTATTTATCTGTTTGCACTTTTTATGACTTATGATTCATATCATTTAGTCATCATGCATCACACCGGCGACTGTTAATGGCTTGTCTGTTCATAATTATGTACTCATAGTTCTTATAGAACTATACTTATAAGTTCAATGTGCGCGCGCATGTACGTGTGTGTGTATGTGTGTGTGTGTGTGTGTGTGTGTGTGTGTGTGTGTGTGTGTGTGTGTGTGTGCGCGTGTGTGTGTGTGTGTGTGTGTGTGTGTGTGTGTGTGTGTGTGTGTGTGTGTGTGTGTGTGTTGTGTTATGTCATGATTTTCTGTGGATTGCTCAAAGGCATGCAAACTAATTGTAAGGAAACAAGGTAGTGAAAACGGATGAGTAGAACCCCTACACAGACCCCCTATTACCTTGCAACCTGTTACATCTGCAGATAAGAGGCATGTTTATGTTATTCATAAGGGGTTATAGGGTGCTTAGCCATTAACAGAGAGAGCAGACTAAGCTCCGAGTGAGTGAATAAAGATTTGTTTAAACCAGAGCAGACTAATTAAGAGGCATGCTTTTTGGCTCACTCATGTTAACGAAGTTAGCACGAAGTGAGTCTATAGTATGATAGTTGTTTAGTTGTTCAGTGTGTGTGTGTGTGTGTGTGTGTGTGTTGTGTGTGTGTGTGTGTGTGTGTGTGTGTGTGTGTGTGTGTGTGTGTGTGTGTGTGTGTGTGTGCGGGAAGATAGAACATGTGGTGTGTGTGCGTGTGTGCGCGTGTGCGCTGTGCGTGTGCGTGTGTGTGTGTGTGTGTGTGTGTGTGTGTGTGTGTGTGTGTGTGTGTGTGTGTGTGTGTGTGTGTGTGTGTGCGCGTGTGCGGGAAAGAATAGAGGCAGACATAAGACTTTTCGTGGCTCCAACAGACAGAAAGTGTCGAACAGCACTGATTCATCTGAGCTCGTAATTGATGGAACGTATGAGATTAATAACCTGTGTATGCATTGTAAGATTTGAATCGAGGGTAACTCCGAGATTCTTTGCTGACTTAGAAAACTGAACACAAGCATTGCCAACTGTGAGACTTTCTGGAAGAGAGATAGCTGCAGACATACGCTGAGAGGAAACAATCAGAGCTTCCGTCTTGTCATCATTAAGTTTTAATTTGTTGCAGGTCATCCAGGATTTGACATAATGAATGCAGGATTCCATAGACTGAATAGCGCTGTCAAGTTGGGTAGGTTCGGATGCTGAATTTTTGCAAAGGAATTTGTCAATAACAGAGTGTAGCAGATCATCAGCAGAGTTCAATAATACATAATGAGTGACTAGCATAAACATCAGAGTGAGGAGCTGACAAGACAAAGAGAACTGGACCCAATACAGATCCCTGAGGTACACCACAAGAAATTAACTTCGGATCTGATCTGCAGTTGTTGATCAAGACAGTCTGAAAGCGATTTGTTAGATATGAGGAGAACCACTGTAGAGCTGTAGAATGGATTCCAAGAACACGTTCCAGCCGAGAGAGAAGAATGGTGTGATCTATTGTATCAAATGCTGACTAGGAGAGTCAAGACCGACACTTTTCCATTGACAAGAGCTAAGAGGAGATCGTTAAGAACCTTAGTCAGAGCCGTTTCAGTGCTGTGAGCAGGTCGATAGGCAGACTGGAGGGAGTTTACCCCACACTAGAGGGGGGAGGGGGGGGGGCGTGCTCAGCAGAGGGTCACTCACATACACACGGATGCACACACATACCAGCACTAGAGGGAAGTGGGGGGTGCTCAGGGGAGGGTCACTCACACACATAAGGATACACACACATACCAGCACTAGAGAGGGGCAGGGTCACTCACACACACACGCACAGTGGGGTGGGGGTGCTCAGGAGAGGGTCACTCACACACACACAAGGATACACACACGCACGCGTGCACGCACATACACGCAGCACACCATACAGCACTAGAGGGGAAGGGGGTGTGCTCAGGAGAGGGTCACTCACATACACAAGGATACACACACATGCCAGCAGGCGAGGGTGCACACAGATACACGCACGCACGCTTTGCATGCACGTACGTTTGCAAAAGCTCTTACACACAATTCTAAACAATAACACGCACGCACGCACGCACGCATGTTGCACATACGATACGCACACACACGAATTGCATGCACGCACACGCACAAAAGCA
>JAGGCT020000384.1:15000-16448 GCA_017654935.2 Phymorhynchus buccinoides
CACAATTAATTTTACGGGAAAAATGAGGACTCACACGGCTGCTGTCTATTATCGGATTAGTAAATCAGTTTTACCTGTAAATGTGTTATTATCGCTAATTAATGATTAGTGAATGATTACATGACAATAAATGAAATCGTGCAAGATTTTACTCTCACAATATTGAAGACAAAATCAGACACCCTACATCATGGTTTAAATGAAGAATGTTTACAGTCCTGAAAAACTAATTGTTTGCCTGTTTGTTGAGAAGTATGATATAAGATTAATTGACTCTGCGATAATAATATAATTTTAAGTTTTTTGTATAAGGAGATTATGGTCCAATGGTATAAACTCTTTTGGCATGTCACGAATACTGCCCAGTGATAAAGATCATTATTTATGTTTGAGTGCCCTTGGCTCTATGAGGTTTGAAAATTAATGTGACACAATGAATTTCTGAATCCGCTTTGGTTTGGATAAATAAATTATGTTTTCATCACGTGTGATTGGATCATATTTTTTAAATGCTTTCTAATGTGTGGTGTTGTGTGTGTGTTTATGTACGTGTGTGTGTATTCGTATTATTTGTAGTATGTGTAGTTTTGTATGTAAGAGAAGAGAGAGAGAGAAGGGTGGGGAGAGAGAGAGAGAGAGAGAGAGAGAGAGATAGAGAGAGAGAGAGAGAGAGAGAGAGATTGCAAGATCACTATCATTATACGGCCCCGTTTCCACCCGTGGCGCTCTCTGAGTAGTGACGCGCTGTCCGATCTCTTCAGAATTTGCTGCCATGCTTTGCCCCGACAACATCAACCGGAACAGCAAATTTGAAGCGATTCGGTCGAAAATCGGCGGAGTTCTAAGCCCGTTTTGTGTTTCAGTACAACCGACAGACAGACAGACAGACCACACACACGACACTTGCCTTTTTTTATTCTATATGATTGCACATCGTCCCGTTAGGGCTTCATAGCAAATCTTGAAGCGATCGGTATAAAACGGCGGAGTGATAAGGCATGTTTGCCAGACGACAGAACACGGTACCACTTGGCTTTTTACTATATGATGTATAAGCCCGTTTCGTGTTTCAGACAGACAGACACACGACACTTGGCTCAGACAGAAACACGGACACTTGTTTTTTTAACTATAATGCATGTATAAAGGCCCGTTTCGTGTTTCAGGCCAGACAGAACATGACACGGAACAACTTGGCTTTTTACTATATGATGACAGTAGAGTTTTGCGGTCCACGAAATATTATATATTACTTTTTGTGCTCTCCTCCCTTCTATCTCTTATCCTCCTCCCGTTCTACTGCCTCCCCACCGCACCCCCTCCCCAACCATCCTCCGCCCCCCACCCCCCACCCCCCCACCTCACCCCCTACGCCCCCCCCCACCCATCCATTTCGTGCTTACAGAGAGTGCAGAACAGTGCTCGCCTTGTGCTTGGCAAAAGAAAGG
>JAGGCT020003849.1:2500-10925 GCA_017654935.2 Phymorhynchus buccinoides
TTCTTAAAGAAATGGATTGCCTTTTCCTCTCTGCCATTGCTGCTGAAAATAAAAGGATGGACAGTCTATCTACCACCAACACAAAAGTACAGGCACTCATATTTGTTCTTCTGCTCAACATTTATTTTGCACAGAATACTGAAGGAAAGTATTAAATAAAGGGGAACAAAAACAACTCAATTAGTCTTGCAACCAAGTGCCTGTACTGGTTAGACTGTCTGACGCAACTGGTCTGGCGTAAACGTTCCCTTTTTTGGAACAATTTCAATTTTCTCCGAACATCCTTTCGGTTCAGGTCCAACTCACTTTTAAGAAAATGTTGTCAATGGCAATTCGCTTATAAGAAAATAGAACTCGCTTATAAGAAAATGAACTGCAAACCAACTCTCTTGTATGACATAATTTTCTTATATCCAAGTTTCCATTGTGGATGGGAGATGGAATTTGCTTGATTATAAACGAGTTTTCTTATAAACGAGTTTCTTATATCCGAGTTTTGATAATAGAGAAGAATCGTGGATGGGAGATGGAATTTGCTTGATTATAAACGAGTTTTCTTATAAGCGAGTTTCTTATATCCGAGTTTTGATAATATATAAGAATCACGGATGGGAGATGGAATTTGCTTGATTATAAAGGAGTTTCCTTATAAGCGAGTTTCTTATATCCGAGTTTTGATAATGGATAAGAAAGAAGTTCAGCAGGGATTTTTTTGTGCTTAATTATAAGCGAGTTTCGTATACGCGGATTCGGCTGTAGTAGATTTCCTAGACAAATACAAACAATATTTATACAATGTGTGTGCAATATGCATTATGAACAACCAGTGATATCAGAAACATATTTACGATTCCCCAGTTGTATTATTTCTCAGTTCGCCTCTGGTGATGCTTGTAAACTCCAATGTAGTAGGTATTTTATAGTCACTGAAGCTTCTCTGTGAAATTCAGGTTGCTCCCACCTGGAGAGCGCGTCGCAGCCACGGGCACGTCACCCATTCTTTTTGCATGCGATTTTTTATGTGACTGATGAGGAAGGAAAAGGGGGATGGGTAAATTTTGACCAAATGACAACTTTTTTGTTGCCACTGGGTTTAACGTGTGCTAAGTGCGTAGGCACACGGGACCTCGGTTTATTGTCTCATCCGAAAGACTCCACGTTCAGGCCGTAAGACCTAGTACAAAGTTAGATGAAAAATCCCCTGTACCCAGGTTCGAACTCGGGTTTACTTGACACGAGGCGAACGCGCTACCACTGTGACACTCTACACTCCCTGTAATGCCCTGAGAAACAATAAGTCTATCGTGGTTGGAGACTTGGCCTATGGACATTTGGCCAAAAAAGGGATGGGATGTCAGAACCTGTGTAAGTATGAGAAACAGTCTGACAGAGCGTACCGTAAAAATCGTCAATAACTATGCTGATTTTCGTTTACGTGGCAATCAAATTCAACATAAAGTTGGTGTATTACTAAATACCTTCATATCCGTACAATTCAACAGAAACAAAATACAATGGCACTATAATGAAGGACGCAAAAAGAGTGGAACTCGAGCTTATGATTGCCAGGTTAGTTGAAACTTATTCTTCACTTTAAAATGAAGTCTACTGTTCACTGAAAGAAGAGTATGCAGGATGTAGCTACCACATAAATCATGTCTTTCTACAATTGCGGTGACTGCCTTGTGGACATTCAAAAAGAGGAAATACCATAGACATCATGTAGCTGTAAGTGCAACATCTGAAGCAAAAAGGCACTGGCAGCCTCAGAAAAAGACCACCTCATTTCACAGTTTATAGGGGAAGACGGGGTAAAAAGCGCATGGGCGGGTAAGAAGCCCACCCCAATTATCTCATGAAATAAAGAACATTTCAGTCAAATTTGCCCATGAGACGAATGCTAGACATTCACGCTCGTCTCATGGGCAAAATGAGACTGAAATTTGCTTCATTTCATGAGATAATTGGGGTGGGCTTCTTATCCGCCCATGCGCTTTTTACCCCGTCTAATAGAACACTCTAGGAAGCATTCCGTTTATTTTGCAGTTTAGAAACAGAGGATTGCCAACCTGCTTTATTCACATTTCCTTTTTCATCAAAGAGTGACATGTGCTTCCTTTAAGATATGACATTACCGACATTGAAAGAAGCACATACTTCGTATCCTTAAATATAGGACTTAGAGTATGTTTTACAATGATCAGATATAACAACATTATGGCAATCATTTGGGACCTCTCCTTGAACAGCAGGCATATTTAATTTGCCTTCTATCATGCGATCAAAACGAGCATTGTTAAAGCCCAAAATGTAACTTCCTTGCCCAAATTGTTACATTTTGGGCAAAATCAATATATTATAACAGCCCAAAATGTAATAAGTGTTTGTTGGAAGTGTTTTTAATATACGATAATGAAGGGGAAAGGTGAAGTCTGACTTGAGAGAGAGAACAGAGGGGGACGTTATCGATTGGGATGAAACCTGCTTCACAAAACTACGGCTTGTACCTTGTTCAATACAGATAACCTGTGGTCAGCGACGATGGCCAGTGGTCACTTTGACGTAAATTCTACATTTTCACTCTTTAACTGCTTTTAAGTGTGCCATGAGTACTACTACACCTTCGACAATGTAGATGACCAGTGGTCGGTGACAATGACCAGTGGTCACTTTGACTTAAAAATCAAATTTTGATTCTTAACAGCTTAATTCCTGTCACCAGATAATTTATGCACTTGTGTAATGCAGATGAGCAGTGGACACTGGCACTGACCAGTTGTCATATTTCGCTATTTAACAGCTTAATAACAGTGCATTGATATAGAACAAGATATAGGACAATTTATTTGTATTTTAAAGTACACAAATTGAATTATACTATTTCATTGCAAAAAATATTTTTAACATTTTAAATTCTAACATCACATATTTACCCTTTTCTTTCTGGTAAGCAATTCCCAGAATGTTTCCCTGTAATGGGAACCCATTGTGTAGAAGATGACGATGTTGAAAGTGGCGTTGATGTAGGCGAATATTTCAATAAACCAAATGCCCGCTATGAAAAAGTTATGATTCCTTCGTCCAATATTAACGTCTGGAAGGAAGATCCAAATAAAGCAATTGATTGCGTTTGGAGATGAGCATATGATAAAGAAGATGGAGTTACAAACCAGAATCCTGGTCAGCACCAGTTCACGAGCAGAGATGGAAGAAGAAGATTGAGATCGCCACGTCATTACCTGACGAAGTTTGATTATAGTCATGATTGTTGTTGTCGATACTATTAACATCACTATTCCTGGGAGACCGATACCAAAAACAAAACTTTCAAAATTATCAATGAATTTTTTATTCGCTTTGTAGAATTCTCCCTCAATCCCTGTTACCACAACTTCGTCTGTTTCTGGATCGTATACGCACCCAACTCGATACCGATATGTCACAATGAAAAACAGACCAAATGTCAGTATGAAAACTAAAAGGATGATAAAAAACATTGTTCTTGTTCGTAACAGATTGCGAAAGTTTAGTGGGTTGTACACACACAGGCATCTCTCTGTGGCAATGATAGCTGAAATAATCTGTGAAACGTAACTGAATGGGAGCAACATGACCGTTAAGTTTAGGTTAATTAAGAAAGTAGAAATCGGACCAAACGCTTCCTTTGTAGTAAACTGTATGGACAACTGTTCGCCATGATGCAGTATTGCCATGGCCAGGTACATACCATCAACCAGAGACAGGGAAAACAGACACAGGTTGACACGATCTTTCAGCCCCTGTTTGTAAAACACCGCCATGCTGATGACGTTAGCTGGTCCACCAATCAGAAACAGCAAACCCAGGAGGATATTCTTGATCATGCGCACTAAGGTTTCCACTTGTGCACTGACAACGTTATCAGGATTGTCCCAAGGCAAAAACTCCATCTCACTGAACACAACTGGGAGACAATCTTCTCTGTACGAAGCATTTGGTGCAACAGTTTGCAGGTGTTCAGAGAAATTAGCATGGCCAGTGGCAATGTCATTGGCGTTTGACACTGAAAGGGAAGAGCTTGGTGTAGCGCTTTGAAGTGCTGTTTTCATTTTCATATTCCTCAACAGTCACCCAAACTGACTGCCTTCTGTTGACTGTTTAGCTAAAGATGAATTAGAGCGTGGAGTTTTGCTAGTTCAATCCTTATGTCGACCTCGTTTTCAGCACACTAAAATAATGAATGTAATATAGCTCTTGTGGTGATCGTGATCTAATTTGTGGATTGTGGAATAACTGAAGGACATTTGTGAAGCCAAGAGTTTGATTTTGTTGTTGTTGATACTTTAGTGTTTTTTAGTATTGATTTGTTATAAATTCGGGCTGCTCCCACCAGGAGAGCGCGTTGCCGTTAGTGCAAAGCCGCCCAATTTTGCATATATATATGAGTGCATGCCATTCATCCCACCAGCACTTCGTGGCCTATTTCTTCAGAATAGTGGATTCGGCTTTAACGTATGCACAACATCTTGTGCATACAAGGGACCTGTGTAAAAGCTTCAATTTGAAAGCCCACAGAGAACAAAACACTAGTTCTCCTGCCTTATTTAATCACTGAAAACATGAACTGCAATCATTTGTTTTTCAATTTATCTGTTATTTCTACTTACGTTGCCTAGTATTGTGACTGTAATTTCTCTGACGTCTCTCTGCAGCATGTCCCATATAGGTTCAATGACTCTGAGATCTCGAGATCGTGCTGGCTAGTCTTTAGATACGATAACGGTCGCGTTTTTGTGCGCAAGCACAATACTTGGGCAATGGATGGTGGCATTGTCATCATGTAGAGTGGAGCTATCCACAAGAAGCCGCTGATTAAACAGGAAATATGATATCTTTAGGGGTGTCATATCCGTCATTTTGGCAATAGTCATGTTCTTATCAATGATCCCATTTTAGTGGACTGGTGAGCCCTTGGTGGAATTTGTCTCATGCAGTCTAGTCATGATAAACGATGATTGAATGCTTGCCCACTCTCTAGCTACTTCTCAGTACAGTATCTCTTATCCTTCATCTTACCATATATGACATGACATGTGCGTCAATATTTAAGCTTACCTTTTTTTAAAAAGGAAATCCTAACATTGATGTGACATTACCCGCAGCATCATTTATTTGTACGGAGACAAAGTGAAACAAAGGGCGTCGCCGAGCGGCAGACATGGTCAGTCACCAGCAATGCCACGCACTAGCGACACCCCGTAGAGTGTCACAACATGACACCAAATTGCAAGGGATTCTGTCCTGTAGTTCACGCGATACAGCTTGAAGAAGAAAACATATAGCGCAAAAGAAAGGACATTTTCGGTTTTCAAAGTCGTACGCCAACGTCAAGGTCACTACGGCAACATTTGTTTGAGAGGATGCCTTCCTCTCATGGTGACACAACAGCACACAAAAATTTGACGTGATTCGCGTTTCATAGGGTCCTACGCCAAGGTCATGAACCTTGAACCTTGATAATTCATGTTCGGATCTCTTCCTATTAAGGTGGTACATCTCCACACAAAATTTGAAGCGATTCGGCCAACCCGTTCGGAAGATATCCCTGGGACAGACAGAACAAGACTCACCTATCTCCCGGACAGTGACTTTCACCTTGATCTGTATGCCAACATCAGAAAGGGCATAAGCAAAAGTACCTACATGCCTAATTTGAAGACTCTAACACCAACGGTGTGGACGTTGTGGCCCCGTAACGAATTTCGGTTTTTTCAAGGTCATACGCCAAGGTCAAGGTGACGACGGCAAAAAATTTTACGCGGATGCCTTCCTCTCATTGTGACACAACAGACAACAAAATTTGCCGCGAATCGCGTCAACCCGTTCGAAAGAGATATCCTTTGGACAGACAGAATGCAGAAAAAATGACACTCCGATTTTTTCAGGCTACACGCGATCTTTTTGACCTTGACCTTGACCTTGATCGGTTATGCGTTCATCAGAAACGGGCATAAGCCAAACCACCTTCTTACCAAGTTTCAACATCCTATGTTGATCCGTGCCCGAGATATGGCTAAAAAATAGATTTTTAGGTTCCAAGGTCATACGTCAAGGTCATGGTCACGACGGCAAAATGGTTTGTGCGGATCTCTTCCTATTACGGTGGCACACCTTCATACAAAATTTGAAGCGATTCTGTCAAGCGGTTCGGGAGATATCCTTGGGACAGACAGAAGAAAAAGAAAGAAAAAAGACAAACCAGCCCATCGCAATAGTCCGATCACCTTTGGTGACGGACTAATTACTGTTGTAGTAGATTGGTAAAATGGGTATGCAGAATTGCATTTAGTTGTAGCAGTTATCCAAATCAAAGAGAGACGTATTTGCATTGTTTTGCCAACATTTTATTTTTGTAACTTATTAGCACGTGGTAAGTGATTTTACTGTGAGTAAGGGGAAGATATGCGAACTATAATTACGTATTAGCTAAAACAATTAGTATTTTGTTGTTTGTTGTTGTTGTTGTTGTTGTTTCGTTGTTGTTGGCTTAACCTGGCTATGAAAACCTTCAGAGATATACAAGCATCCTAAACCACTTGAACACTATGGTGCAAATGCATCAGCTAGGGATGAGAATATATGACAGTTTTTTTATATTATGTAATTCCCCAAATCAAGTAAAATTGCATACACGGATCGCTATATATTAATTGAAAACACTGAATTAATATACACAGTACAGGCCTTGCCTTTTGGTAAGCAAACGCTGCAAGCCAAGTGGAATACCACTTGTCCTCAGTATTAGGTCGCCTTTACTGTAGGACGCATTTTAAAATGTCAATATATCTAGTTAGCTAAACAGATTGAGTTCAGACTCTTACATATTTATGTACACGTGTCTATGAGATTTGATTTTTAAAAATCAAAGTAGACTGTTTCTGTATTTATGGTGAACGATGCTTTGTTTTGCACAAAAGGAAAATAAGCTTTAAATTAAATTACAATTACATTGAAAAATGTTTTTTTAACAGGCTATTGCTTTGTGTGTCATCAACGCTTGTGTCGTGCAATGCACCAATTTATGACTGTGTGCTTCTTCCTGAATAGACAAATAGTTACGTAATATGTCCAAAAGTAAATTGTTCTCATTGTTTAAGATAGACATAATAATGCACGATCTAAGATTTATTTTAACTTCTTTTTTTTGTCGATGACAAAATATTCAAACAAACATTTCTGGAGCAAAAGTATGTTGCATTTGATATTTAGCACTAAAAAACTAAATTGTTCTCATTGTTTAAGATAGACATAATAATGCATGATTTTTTTAATTATTTTTATGTTTAATTCTGATCGCTTCTCGGCCTTTTGGCTAAGACAGTGATTCGGGAACATAATTTTTGTTTATAACCTGGTTGGTTTTTTCAGGGTCAGCTCGTCGTACATGGCGAAAGCAGATACGCGACGTTAAACTGAACTTACATTGAACTTCCATTATTTTTTTTAATTATTTTTTTTGTTGGTAAAGAAAATTATTCAAACAAACATTTCTGGCGCAAAGGTGTATTGCATTTGGTAATTAATACTAAACAAATGTATTTTCTTTTGATGTAAAACAACAATTTTGGTTAGGATTGGGCATATTTTCAAACACGCTGATTATCCATAGCTACCCACCGTTCAATTCAATTCAATAAACTTTAACACAAAAATAGTACTACAAGAAAACCTGTAGTTTTGTAGTAATAAAGTATCAGACTGCTTGCCACAATTTTATTATTCCCTTCAATTTTTAATATGTGCTTTCGATTCCTGCATCAAGTATTGACGATTTCCTACGGTCATACTTTCCATTGCACTAGTTAATTAGTCGTGCAAGAATAGAATTATCGAACGGTTATTTGTTGGGGGTTTTGTTGTGTCGTGTGTGTGTGTGTGTGTGTGTGTGTTGGGGTGGTGTGTGTGAGACGAGAGAGAGAGAGACGAGAGAGAGAGAGAGAGAGAGATAGATAGAGCGAGAAGAGAGAGTAATGTAAACACCGGGCCAGGCTTTTTTAAAGATATCCACTCGCTCAGGGATCCATAAAGGGGGGGCATCAATGTACTAACACAAGACAATCAAACACAAAAGCTTACGACGCACGTGCGCCACAAATAGTTTAGAACCGTAACTTAGGGCTACGTTGTTACGCCAGTAAGGCAATACCATACAGCATAAGATTAACCCTACACACTTACAGACGCATACATAATCACAAACACACTCACACAAATATCGAACGTGTCCTTTAAAAGAACATGCACAAGCAGGTGTCGCACACACCCAAAACACACACACGAAGACGTACCCACTACTCCATGCATCCCACGTACGCACGTATGCACACCGCAGATTCCCCTCTCTCTCTCTCTCTCTCTCTCTCTCTCTTCCCCAAAAAAAAAAATC
>JAGGCT020003850.1:0-10918 GCA_017654935.2 Phymorhynchus buccinoides
CTACTTGCTCTTAGGAAGCTAGAAGATGAGACAACAGGTAGATGAACCGTCCTATCAGTAGGGAAGAAGTGCTACTTGCTCTTAGGAAGCTAGAAGATGAGACAACAGGTAGATGAACCGTCCTATCAGTAGGGAAGAAGTGCTACTTGCTCTTAGGAAGCTAGAAGATGAGACAACAGGTAGATGAACCGTCCTATCAGTAGGGAAGAAGTGCTACTTGCTCTTAGGAAGCTAGAAGATGAGACAACAGGTAGATGAACCGTCCTATCAGTAGGGAAGAAGTGCTACTTGCTCTTAGGAAGCTAGAAGATGAGACAACAGGTAGATGAACCGTCCTATCAGTAGGGAAGAAGTGCTACTTGCTCTTAGGAAGCTAGAAGATGAGACAACAGGTAGATGAACCGTCCTATCAGTAGGGAAGAAGTGCTACTTGCTCTTAGGAAGCTAGAAGATGAGACAACAGGTAGATGAACCGTCCTATCAGTAGGGAAGAAGTGCTACTTGCTCTTAGGAAGCTAGAAGATGAGACAACAGGTAGATGAACCGTCCTATCAGTAGGGAAGAAGTGCTACTTGCTCTTAGGAAGCTAGAAGATGAGACAACAGGTAGATGAACCGTCCTATCAGTAGGGAAGAAGTGCTACTTGCTCTTAGGAAGCTAGAAGATGAGACAACAGGTAGATGAACCGTCCTATCAGTAGGGAAGAAGTGCTACTTGCTCTTAGGAAGCTAGAAGATGAGACAACAGGTATATGAACCGTCCTATCAGTAGGGAAGAAGTGCTACTTGCTCTTAGGAAGCTAGAAGATGAGACAACAGGTAGATGAACCGTCCTATCAGTAGGGAAGAAGTGCTACTTGCTCTTAGGAAGCTAGAAGATGAGACAACAGGTAGATGAACCGTCCTATCAGTAGGGAAGAAGTGCTACTTGCTCTTAGGAAGCTAGAAGATGAGACAACAGGTAGATGAACCGTCCTATCAGTAGGGAAGAAGTGCTACTTGCTCTTAGGAAGCTAGAAGATGAGACAACAGGTAGATGAACCGTCCTATCAGTAGGGAAGAAGTGCTACTTGCTCTTAGGAAGCTAGAAGATGAGACAACAGGTAGATGAACCGTCCTATCAGTAGGGAAGAAGTGCTACTTGCTCTTAGGAAGCTAGAAGATGAGACAACAGGTAGATGAACCGTCCTATCAGTAGGGAAGAAGTGCTACTTGCTCTTAGGAAGCTAGAAGATGAGACAACAGGTAGATGAACCGTCCTATCAGTAGGGAAGAAGTGCTACTTGCTCTTAGGAAGCTAGAAGATGAGACAACAGGTAGATGAACCGTCCTATCAGTAGGGAAGAAGTGCTACTTGCTCTTAGGAAGCTAGAAGATGAGACAACAGGTAGATGAACCGTCCTATCAGTAGGGAAGAAGTGCTACTTGCTCTTAGGAAGCTAGAAGATGAGACAACAGGTAGATGAACCGTCCTATCAGTAGGGAAGAAGTGCTACTTGCTCTTAGGAAGCTAGAAGATGAGACAACAGGTAGATGAACCGTCCTATCAGTAGGGAAGAAGTGCTACTTGCTCTTAGGAAGCTAGAAGATGAGACAACAGGTAGATGAACCGTCCTATCAGTAGGGAAGAAGTGCTACTTGCTCTTAGGAAGCTAGAAGATGAGACAACAGGTAGATGAACCGTCCTATCAGTAGGGAAGAAGTGCTACTTGCTCTTAGGAAGCTAGAAGATGAGACAACAGGTAGATGAACCGTCCTATCAGTAGGGAAGAAGTGCTACTTGCTCTTAGGAAGCTAGAAGATGAGACAACAGGTAGATGAACCGTCCTATCAGTAGGGAAGAAGTGCTACTTGCTCTTAGGAAGCTAGAAGATGAGACAACAGGTAGATGAACCGTCCTATCAGTAGGGAAGAAGTGCTACTTGCTCTTAGGAAGCTAGAAGATGAGACAACAGGTAGATGAACCGTCCTATCAGTAGGGAAGAAGTGCTACTTGCTCTTAGGAAGCTAGAAGATGAGACAACAGGTAGATGAACCGTCCTATCAGTAGGGAAGAAGTGCTACTTGCTCTTAGGAAGCTAGAAGATGAGACAACAGGTAGATGAACCGTCCTATCAGTAGGGAAGAAGTGCTACTTGCTCTTAGGAAGCTAGAAGATGAGACAACAGGTAGATGAACCGTCCTATCAGTAGGGAAGAAGTGCTACTTGCTCTTAGGAAGCTAGAAGATGAGACAACAGGTAGATGAACCGTCCTATCAGTAGGGAAGAAGTGCTACTTGCTCTTAGGAAGCTAGAAGATGAGACAACAGGTAGATGAACCGTCCTATCAGTAGGGAAGAAGTGCTACTTGCTCTTAGGAAGCTAGAAGATGAGACAACAGGTAGATGAACCGTCCTATCAGTAGGGAAGAAGTGCTACTTGCTCTTAGGAAGCTAGAAGATGAGACAACAGGTAGATGAACCGTCCTATCAGTAGGGAAGAAGTGCTACTTGCTCTTAGGAAGCTAGAAGATGAGACAACAGGTAGATGAACCGTCCTATCAGTAGGGAAGAAGTGCTACTTGCTCTTAGGAAGCTAGAAGATGAGACAACAGGTAGATGAACCGTCCTATCAGTAGGGAAGAAGTGCTACTTGCTCTTAGGAAGCTAGAAGATGAGACAACAGGTAGATGAACCGTCCTATCAGTAGGGAAGAAGTGCTACTTGCTCTTAGGAAGCTAGAAGATGAGACAACAGGTAGATGAACCGTCCTATCAGTAGGGAAGAAGTGCTACTTGCTCTTAGGAAGCTAGAAGATGAGACAACAGGTAGATGAACCGTCCTATCAGTAGGGAAGAAGTGCTACTTGCTCTTAGGAAGCTAGAAGATGAGACAACAGGTAGATGAACCGTCCTATCAGTAGGGAAGAAGTGCTACTTGCTCTTAGGAAGCTAGAAGATGAGACAACAGGTAGATGAACCGTCCTATCAGTAGGGAAGAAGTGCTACTTGCTCTTAGGAAGCTAGAAGATGAGACAACAGGTAGATGAACCGTCCTATCAGTAGGGAAGAAGTGCTACTTGCTCTTAGGAAGCTAGAAGATGAGACAACAGGTAGATGAACCGTCCTATCAGTAGGGAAGAAGTGCTACTTGCTCTTAGGAAGCTAGAAGATGAGACAACAGGTAGATGAACCGTCCTATCAGTAGGGAAGAAGTGCTACTTGCTCTTAGGAAGCTAGAAGATGAGACAACAGGTAGATGAACCGTCCTATCAGTAGGGAAGAAGTGCTACTTGCTCTTAGGAAGCTAGAAGATGAGACAACAGGTAGATGAACCGTCCTATCAGTAGGGAAGAAGTGCTACTTGCTCTTAGGAAGCTAGAAGATGAGACAACAGGTAGATGAACCGTCCTATCAGTAGGGAAGAAGTGCTACTTGCTCTTAGGAAGCTAGAAGATGAGACAACAGGTAGATGAACCGTCCTATCAGTAGGGAAGAAGTGCTACTTGCTCTTAGGAAGCTAGAAGATGAGACAACAGGTAGATGAACCGTCCTATCAGTAGGGAAGAAGTGCTACTTGCTCTTAGGAAGCTAGAAGATGAGACAACAGGTAGATGAACCGTCCTATCAGTAGGGAAGAAGTGCTACTTGCTCTTAGGAAGCTAGAAGATGAGACAACAGGTAGATGAACCGTCCTATCAGTAGGGAAGAAGTGCTACTTGCTCTTAGGAAGCTAGAAGATGAGACAACAGGTAGATGAACCGTCCTATCAGTAGGGAAGAAGTGCTACTTGCTCTTAGGAAGCTAGAAGATGAGACAACAGGTAGATGAACCGTCCTATCAGTAGGGAAGAAGTGCTACTTGCTCTTAGGAAGCTAGAAGATGAGACAACAGGTAGATGAACCGTCCTATCAGTAGGGAAGAAGTGCTACTTGCTCTTAGGAAGCTAGAAGATGAGACAACAGGTAGATGAACCGTCCTATCAGTAGGGAAGAAGTGCTACTTGCTCTTAGGAAGCTAGAAGATGAGACAACAGGTAGATGAACCGTCCTATCAGTAGGGAAGAAGTGCTACTTGCTCTTAGGAAGCTAGAAGATGAGACAACAGGTAGATGAACCGTCCTATCAGTAGGGAAGAAGTGCTACTTGCTCTTAGGAAGCTAGAAGATGAGACAACAGGTAGATGAACCGTCCTATCAGTAGGGAAGAAGTGCTACTTGCTCTTAGGAAGCTAGAAGATGAGACAACAGGTAGATGAACCGTCCTATCAGTAGGGAAGAAGTGCTACTTGCTCTTAGGAAGCTAGAAGATGAGACAACAGGTAGATGAACCGTCCTATCAGTAGGGAAGAAGTGCTACTTGCTCTTAGGAAGCTAGAAGATGAGACAACAGGTAGATGAACCGTCCTATCAGTAGGGAAGAAGTGCTACTTGCTCTTAGGAAGCTAGAAGATGAGACAACAGGTAGATGAACCGTCCTATCAGTAGGGAAGAAGTGCTACTTGCTCTTAGGAAGCTAGAAGATGAGACAACAGGTAGATGAACCGTCCTATCAGTAGGGAAGAAGTGCTACTTGCTCTTAGGAAGCTAGAAGATGAGACAACAGGTAGATGAACCGTCCTATCAGTAGGGAAGAAGTGCTACTTGCTCTTAGGAAGCTAGAAGATGAGACAACAGGTAGATGAACCGTCCTATCAGTAGGGAAGAAGTGCTACTTGCTCTTAGGAAGCTAGAAGATGAGACAACAGGTAGATGAACCGTCCTATCAGTAGGGAAGAAGTGCTACTTGCTCTTAGGAAGCTAGAAGATGAGACAACAGGTAGATGAACCGTCCTATCAGTAGGGAAGAAGTGCTACTTGCTCTTAGGAAGCTAGAAGATGAGACAACAGGTAGATGAACCGTCCTATCAGTAGGGAAGAAGTGCTACTTGCTCTTAGGAAGCTAGAAGATGAGACAACAGGTAGATGAACCGTCCTATCAGTAGGGAAGAAGTGCTACTTGCTCTTAGGAAGCTAGAAGATGAGACAACAGGTAGATGAACCGTCCTATCAGTAGGGAAGAAGTGCTACTTGCTCTTAGGAAGCTAGAAGATGAGACAACAGGTAGATGAACCGTCCTATCAGTAGGGAAGAAGTGCTACTTGCTCTTAGGAAGCTAGAAGATGAGACAACAGGTAGATGAACCGTCCTATCAGTAGGGAAGAAGTGCTACTTGCTCTTAGGAAGCTAGAAGATGAGACAACAGGTAGATGAACCGTCCTATCAGTAGGGAAGAAGTGCTACTTGCTCTTAGGAAGCTAGAAGATGAGACAACAGGTAGATGAACCGTCCTATCAGTAGGGAAGAAGTGCTACTTGCTCTTAGGAAGCTAGAAGATGAGACAACAGGTAGATGAACCGTCCTATCAGTAGGGAAGAAGTGCTACTTGCTCTTAGGAAGCTAGAAGATGAGACAACAGGTAGATGAACCGTCCTATCAGTAGGGAAGAAGTGCTACTTGCTCTTAGGAAGCTAGAAGATGAGACAACAGGTAGATGAACCGTCCTATCAGTAGGGAAGAAGTGCTACTTGCTCTTAGGAAGCTAGAAGATGAGACAACAGGTAGATGAACCGTCCTATCAGTAGGGAAGAAGTGCTACTTGCTCTTAGGAAGCTAGAAGATGAGACAACAGGTAGATGAACCGTCCTATCAGTAGGGAAGAAGTGCTACTTGCTCTTAGGAAGCTAGAAGATGAGACAACAGGTAGATGAACCGTCCTATCAGTAGGGAAGAAGTGCTACTTGCTCTTAGGAAGCTAGAAGATGAGACAACAGGTAGATGAACCGTCCTATCAGTAGGGAAGAAGTGCTACTTGCTCTTAGGAAGCTAGAAGATGAGACAACAGGTAGATGAACCGTCCTATCAGTAGGGAAGAAGTGCTACTTGCTCTTAGGAAGCTAGAAGATGAGACAACAGGTAGATGAACCGTCCTATCAGTAGGGAAGAAGTGCTACTTGCTCTTAGGAAGCTAGAAGATGAGACAACAGGTAGATGAACCGTCCTATCAGTAGGGAAGAAGTGCTACTTGCTCTTAGGAAGCTAGAAGATGAGACAACAGGTAGATGAACCGTCCTATCAGTAGGGAAGAAGTGCTACTTGCTCTTAGGAAGCTAGAAGATGAGACAACAGGTAGATGAACCGTCCTATCAGTAGGGAAGAAGTGCTACTTGCTCTTAGGAAGCTAGAAGATGAGACAACAGGTAGATGAACCGTCCTATCAGTAGGGAAGAAGTGCTACTTGCTCTTAGGAAGCTAGAAGATGAGACAACAGGTAGATGAACCGTCCTATCAGTAGGGAAGAAGTGCTACTTGCTCTTAGGAAGCTAGAAGATGAGACAACAGGTAGATGAACCGTCCTATCAGTAGGGAAGAAGTGCTACTTGCTCTTAGGAAGCTAGAAGATGAGACAACAGGTAGATGAACCGTCCTATCAGTAGGGAAGAAGTGCTACTTGCTCTTAGGAAGCTAGAAGATGAGACAACAGGTAGATGAACCGTCCTATCAGTAGGGAAGAAGTGCTACTTGCTCTTAGGAAGCTAGAAGATGAGACAACAGGTAGATGAACCGTCCTATCAGTAGGGAAGAAGTGCTACTTGCTCTTAGGAAGCTAGAAGATGAGACAACAGGTAGATGAACCGTCCTATCAGTAGGGAAGAAGTGCTACTTGCTCTTAGGAAGCTAGAAGATGAGACAACAGGTAGATGAACCGTCCTATCAGTAGGGAAGAAGTGCTACTTGCTCTTAGGAAGCTAGAAGATGAGACAACAGGTAGATGAACCGTCCTATCAGTAGGGAAGAAGTGCTACTTGCTCTTAGGAAGCTAGAAGATGAGACAACAGGTAGATGAACCGTCCTATCAGTAGGGAAGAAGTGCTACTTGCTCTTAGGAAGCTAGAAGATGAGACAACAGGTAGATGAACCGTCCTATCAGTAGGGAAGAAGTGCTACTTGCTCTTAGGAAGCTAGAAGATGAGACAACAGGTAGATGAACCGTCCTATCAGTAGGGAAGAAGTGCTACTTGCTCTTAGGAAGCTAGAAGATGAGACAACAGGTAGATGAACCGTCCTATCAGTAGGGAAGAAGTGCTACTTGCTCTTAGGAAGCTAGAAGATGAGACAACAGGTAGATGAACCGTCCTATCAGTAGGGAAGAAGTGCTACTTGCTCTTAGGAAGCTAGAAGATGAGACAACAGGTAGATGAACCGTCCTATCAGTAGGGAAGAAGTGCTACTTGCTCTTAGGAAGCTAGAAGATGAGACAACAGGTAGATGAACCGTCCTATCAGTAGGGAAGAAGTGCTACTTGCTCTTAGGAAGCTAGAAGATGAGACAACAGGTAGATGAACCGTCCTATCAGTAGGGAAGAAGTGCTACTTGCTCTTAGGAAGCTAGAAGATGAGACAACAGGTAGATGAACCGTCCTATCAGTAGGGAAGAAGTGCTACTTGCTCTTAGGAAGCTAGAAGATGAGACAACAGGTAGATGAACCGTCCTATCAGTAGGGAAGAAGTGCTACTTGCTCTTAGGAAGCTAGAAGATGAGACAACAGGTAGATGAACCGTCCTATCAGTAGGGAAGAAGTGCTACTTGCTCTTAGGAAGCTAGAAGATGAGACAACAGGTAGATGAACCGTCCTATCAGTAGGGAAGAAGTGCTACTTGCTCTTAGGAAGCTAGAAGATGAGACAACAGGTAGATGAACCGTCCTATCAGTAGGGAAGAAGTGCTACTTGCTCTTAGGAAGCTAGAAGATGAGACAACAGGTAGATGAACCGTCCTATCAGTAGGGAAGAAGTGCTACTTGCTCTTAGGAAGCTAGAAGATGAGACAACAGGTAGATGAACCGTCCTATCAGTAGGGAAGAAGTGCTACTTGCTCTTAGGAAGCTAGAAGATGAGACAACAGGTAGATGAACCGTCCTATCAGTAGGGAAGAAGTGCTACTTGCTCTTAGGAAGCTAGAAGATGAGACAACAGGTAGATGAACCGTCCTATCAGTAGGGAAGAAGTGCTACTTGCTCTTAGGAAGCTAGAAGATGAGACAACAGGTAGATGAACCGTCCTATCAGTAGGGAAGAAGTGCTACTTGCTCTTAGGAAGCTAGAAGATGAGACAACAGGTAGATGAACCGTCCTATCAGTAGGGAAGAAGTGCTACTTGCTCTTAGGAAGCTAGAAGATGAGACAACAGGTAGATGAACCGTCCTATCAGTAGGGAAGAAGTGCTACTTGCTCTTAGGAAGCTAGAAGATGAGACAACAGGTAGATGAACCGTCCTATCAGTAGGGAAGAAGTGCTACTTGCTCTTAGGAAGCTAGAAGATGAGACAACAGGTAGATGAACCGTCCTATCAGTAGGGAAGAAGTGCTACTTGCTCTTAGGAAGGTAGATGAACCGTCCTGCTACTTGCTCTTAGGAAGCTAGAAGATGAGACAACAGGTAGATGAACCGTCCTATCAGTAGGGAAGAAGTGCTACTTGCTCTTAGGAAGCTAGAAGATGAGACAACAGGTAGATGAACCGTCCTATCAGTAGGGAAGAAGTGCTACTTGCTCTTAGGAAGCTAGAAGATGAGACAACAGGTAGATGAACCGTCCTATCAGTAGGGAAGAAGTGCTACTTGCTCTTAGGAAGCTAGAAGATGAGACAACAGGTAGATGAACCGTCCTATCAGTAGGGAAGAAGTGCTACTTGCTCTTAGGAAGCTAGAAGATGAGACAACAGGTAGATGAACCGTCCTATCAGTAGGGTCCTATACTTGCTCTTAGGAAGCTAGAAGATGAGACAACAGGTAGATGAACCGTCTATCAGTAGGGAAGAAGTGCTACTTGCTCTTAGGAAGCTAGAAGATGAGACAACAGGTAGATGAACCGTCCTATCAGTAGGGAAGAAGTGCTACTTGCTCTTAGGAAGCTAGAAGATGAGACAACAGGTAGATGAACCGTCCTATCAGTAGGGAAGAAGTGCTACTTGCTCTTAGGAAACAGGTAGATGCTAGGGAAGAAGTGCTACTTGCTCTTAGAAGATGAGAGACAACAGGTAGATGAACCGTCCTATCAGTAGGGAAGAAGTGCTACTTGCTCTTAGGAAGCTAGAAGATGAGACAACAGGTAGATGAACCGTCCTATCAGTAGGGAAGAAGTGCTACTTGCTCTTAGGAAGCTAGAAGATGAGACAACAGGTAGATGAACCGTCCTATCAGTAGGGAAGAAGTGCTACTTGCTCTTAGGAAGCTAGAAGATGAGACAACAGGTAGATGAACCGTCCTATCAGTAGGGAAGAAGTGCTACTTGCTCTTAGGAAGACAACAGGTAGATGAACCGTCCTATCAGTAGGGAAGAAGTGCTACTTGCTCTTAGGAAGCTAGAAGATGAGACAACAGGTAGATGAACCGTCCTATCAGTAGGGAAGAAGTGCTACTTGCTCTTAGGAAGCTAGAAGATGAGACAACAGGTAGATGAACCGTCCTATCAGTAGGGAAGAAGTGCTACTTGCTCTTAGGAAGCTAGAAGATGAGACAACAGGTAGATGAACCGTCCTATCAGTAGGGAAGAAGTGCTACTTGCTCTTAGGAAGCTAGAAGATGAGACAACAGGTAGATGAACCGTCCTATCAGTAGGGAAGAAGTGCTACTTGCTCTTAGGAAGCTAGAAGATGAGACAACAGGTAGATGAACCGTCCTATCAGTAGGGAAGAAGTGCTACTTGCTCTTAGGAAGCTAGAAGATGAGACAACAGGTAGATGAACCGTCCTATCAGTAGGGAAGAAGTGCTACTTGCTCTTAGGAAGCTAGAAGATGAGACAACAGGTAGATGAACCGTCCTATCAGTAGGGAAGAAGTGCTACTTGCTCTTAGGAAGCTAGAAGATGAGACAACAGGTAGATGAACCGTCCTATCAGTAGGGAAGAAGTGCTACTTGCTCTTAGGAAGCTAGAAGATGAGACAACAGGTAGATGAACCGTCCTATCAGTAGGGAAGAAGTGCTACTTGCTCTTAGGAAGCTAGAAGATGAGACAACAGGTAGATGAACCGTCCTATCAGTAGGGAAGAAGTGCTACTTGCTCTTAGGAAGCTAGAAGATGAGACAACAGAAGTAGATGAACCGTCCTATCAGTAGGGAAGAAGTGCTACTTGCTCTTAGGAAGCTAGAAGATGAGACAACAGGTAGATGAACCGTCCTATCAGTAGGGAAGAAGTGCTACTTGCTCTTAGGAAGCTAGAAGATGAGACAACAGGTAGATGAACCGTCCTATCAGTAGGGAAGAAGTGCTACTTGCTCTTAGGAAGCTAGAAGATGAGACAACAGGTAGATGAACCGTCCTATCAGTAGGGAAGAAGTGCTACTTGCTCTTAGGAAGCTAGAAGATGAGACAACAGGTAGATGAACCGTCCTATCAGTAGGGAAGAAGTGCTACTTGCTCTTAGGAAGCTAGAAGATGAGACAACAGGTAGATGAACCGTCCTATCAGTAGGGAAGAAGTGCTACTTGCTCTTAGGAAGCTAGAAGATGAGACAACAGGTAGATGAACCGTCCTATCAGTAGGGAAGAAGTGCTACTTGCTCTTAGGAAGCTAGAAGATGAGACAACAGGTAGATGAACCGTCCTATCAGTAGGGAAGAAGTGCTACTTGCTCTTAGGAAGCTAGAAGATGAGACAACAGGTAGATGAACCGTCCTATCAGTAGGGAAGAAGTGCTACTTGCTCTTAGGAAGCTAGAAGATGAGACAACAGGTAGATGAACCGTCCTATCAGTAGGGAAGAAGTGCTACTTGCTCTTAGGAAGCTAGAAGATGAGACAACAGGTAGATGAACCGTCCTATCAGTAGGGAAGAAGTGCTACTTGCTCTTAGGAAGCTAGAAGATGAGACAACAGGTAGATGAACCGTCCTATCAGTAGGGAAGAAGT
>JAGGCT020003851.1:0-10917 GCA_017654935.2 Phymorhynchus buccinoides
CAGCCACCCCGTATGTTGCAGTAGTGGTGGCCAATCACAGCCGGAAACCAGTAGATCTAGAACCCAACTACATATTAGCAGAGCTTCAGTTCAGAAACGCAACTGTAGATAGTGCTGATGCCATGTTGGAGGCCCTGGTGGGGCCAAGTTGTACCACCACAGTGACAATAGAGGGCATAGAGACAACAGCATTGATAGATAGTGGGTCACAGGTGACAGTAGTAGCTGAAAGTTTTTTCAAGAAACATTTTGGGGAGGGTCAGATTAAAGAATTGAGTCAGTTAGGGTTAGATGTAGGGTTGACAGTAAAAGGGGCTGGGGGACAGATAGTGCCATATTTAGGTTTTGCAGATGTACATGTGAGCCTTCCTAGGGACGTAGCAGGAACTGATGATCCAGTGAGAACTTGTGTATTGATATGTCCGGACAATGACTTTAGCAATACACTACCAGTGATTGTTGGCACTAATGTGATGCGAGCCCTGGCAGCGCTTTGTCAGGAGGAGCATGGGACATCTTCCTTACCAAACATAAGGTGTGAAGTTGCGTATGCGTACCAAGAGCTTGAAGCGCAAACCATTGAAGGACGATTGGGGAGAGTGCGTATGAAAGAGAGAGAGAAAGTGATACCGGCAGGAGAAATGGTTGAGATAAAAGGGTGGGTAAAGGGAATTAATGCATTGGGGAGAGAGTGTGTGCTAATGCAAGAACCAGAAAAAGACAATCAGTTAGAGTCAGGAGTGCGTGTGGTTGCATGTAAAGTGCCAATGGAGAAATTGAGATGTGTGAAAGTGATGGTGGAGAATGTGTCTGAATGTGATGTAATTTTGAAAAAGAATCAGGTAATTGCAGATGTGTATGCGATAGCTGGTGAATATGATTTTGAAAAAATGACCAAGGCATTTGATTGTAAGATGTCTGATGATGAAAATGTGATGCATACCGAGGGAAAATCATTTTTCCAGGGAAAGATGGACACTGAAACCAGTCCCGGCAAAGAAAATGAAACTTTGCCCCCAATGAAATTCCAGTTTGGGGAGGACACGCCTGTAGAGTGGCAGCAACAATTTACTGCAAAACTCCAGGCTTATCGAGATGTATTCGTTCAACACGAATTTGATGTAGGGTGTGTTGATGGAGAAACCTGTGACATTACCCTAGAGCCAGGACCCCCTGTTAGAGAGAGACCCAGACCCTTACCACCAGGAGAACTAGAGGAGGTAAGGCAACATCTACAAGGTCTTCTAGATGCCAATATAATAGTACCATCAACAAGTGATTTCAGCTCACCTATCGTAGTTGTAAGAAAGAAATCAGGAGGTATCCGCATGTGTGTAGACTATCGCAGGGTGAATAGCAGGATAGTCAAAGATACATACGCTATTCCCAAGATAGAGGACCTCTTCCTCACTTTGAATGGTGCACAATATTTCTCCACCATGGACCTGTCAAAGGCATACTATCAGTTACCCCTGACGGAACGTGCCCAACGTACCTCAGCTTTCACCACTCCTTTAGGCACATACCAGTGGTTGAGGATGCCGATGGGACTGAAAAACAGTGGGAGTTGTTTTCAGCGGTTAATGGAGAAGGTTTTCTCAGATATGAACCTAGTCGAGTTGATAGTATTTCTAGACGACATTTTGGTACATGGACGAACACTAGAAGAACTAGAAACACGGACTATCGTCGCTTTAGAGAAGCTACGTAAATTCAAACTTAAACTGGATCCTCAGAAATGTATATTTGGAGCATCGGAGGTCAAACATTTGGGCTTCCTCATATCAAAAGAGGGAGTGAAACCGGACCCTGAGAAAGTGAAGGCGTTACGTGAATGGCCCATACTTCAGACAGTACGAGACGTTAAGTCTTTCTTAGGCTTTGTAGGTTTCTACCGGAGATTGGTACCCCAATTTGCGCAAATTGCACGACCTTTGTACGACTTGACAGCAGGATACATTCCAACAAAGTCAAAAAAAGGGAAGAAGAAACCATCGCAAGCCCCGCTGACATTAGCATCAAGCATAACACACCTCTGGAAGGAAGAGCATCAGATAGCGTTCGAAAAGCTGATACAGCTCTTGTCAGAGGAACCAGTGGTAGGGATCGCTGACAAATCACTCCCGTTCGAGTTGAGATGTGATGCCAGTGGATATGGGTTGGGAGCGGTTTTATGTCAACAACCGGGTGGTTGTCTAAAAGTCATTGCCTATGCTAGTAGAGGTTTGAACAAAACTGAGGCGCACTACCCTGCACACAAGAGGGAATTTTTAGCCCTGAAGTGGGCACTCGACAAATTCCATGATTACGTGCTTGGCTGCAAAACTGTAGTCTATACTGACAACAACCCGCTTTGCTATGTTCTTAAGTCGGCAAAGTTAGATGCTACAAGCCATAGATGGCTAGCCGGTTTGTCCATCTATGATCTGGAGATCAGGTACAAGAAAGGGTCGGCCCACACAGATGCAGATACTCTTTCACGCCTGCCCCGTGAAACGGTTGAAGAAGATGAAGACTACTTGGCAACGAAAGAGAAGATTGACTTTCTGTTGAAGAGAGCCATACCAGTTGGTGAGGAGACAGAAGAAATGTCTGCAATCCAACGACATGAACTGCAGGCTGTGTGCGAGGCACATGGAATTCGAGTGGTTAGCACAAAAGGGATGGCAGTAGAGACAGACAGACAAATCGAGATAGAAAAGGAAACAATGACGCCAGCAGTGGATCAACTTGTGACGGATCCTTCCAAGATTCCAGACGACATACTAGAACCGGAAGGCAGTTTTGATTCTGTAACTCAAGAAGAATGGAAACGGTTACAGCGGGCAGACCAGGAACTGTCTTTGGTCATTCGGCACCTTGTGTCAAACAAAAGGATTGACGTGAAAAAACTGCCTGAAGCATCTGCCTCGCTCCGAGTTTTCGCTAGAGAACAAGAGAAACTGCACCTAAAACAGGGAGTCTTGTACCGTAAGACTGTGGATGTGCACGATCAACCAGTGGAGCAATTGGTCATTCCTGCAGCTCGCAGAAGAGAAGCCATGAAAGGGGTTCACGAGGACCTTTTCCACACCCATTTTGAAGATGCCATCCGACAAGCCAGGAGAAGGTATTTCTGGCCATTTATGGCTACAGATCTGAAGAAGAAGATTGAGCGGTGCATGAGGTGCAAACGTTGTAAAGCGAGACCGCAAAAGGCCGAAATGGGTACGATTGTCACTTCTTACCCCTTGGAGTTAATTTCTATTGATTTCCTAACTATTGAGGTCCTGGGACAGAAACAGAACATATTGGTGGTCATGGACCATTTTACGAAATTCGCCCAGGCGATTCCTACCAAAGATCAGACAGCAAAAACAGTGGCCAGAGCATTGTGGAACGACTTTTTTCTAGTATATGGCTACCCAAGTAGAATCCTTTCGGACCAAGGAAAGGATTTTGAATCAAAGTTGATAAAAGAAGTGTGTGCGGTAGCCGGGATCACCAAATGCAGGACTACACCATACCACCCAAGTGGAAATCCCGTCGAGAGGTGGAACAGAACTCTGATCGGGATGCTGAGGTCACTGGAAGAGGATCAGAAAAGGGACTGGCGAAAATATCTACGCTCTGTGGTGCATGCATACAATGCCTGCATCCATGAGTCCACAGGATTCTCCCCGTATTTCCTTTTCTTTGGGCGACACCCACGCTTACCTGTAGATGTAGCCTTTGGCATTGACCTTGACCAGGGTCAACCGAGCCCTAGACAGTACGTTCAGACCCTTAAGAAACAGCTTCAGGAAGCATACAAACATGCTACAGAACAAATGAAAAAGAAAGCGGGACAAAATAAGATCAGATATGATGCTCGCGCCCATGCAAGTGATCTGGAGCAAGGGGATAGAGTGTTGGTGAAGCGCTTAGGCCCCAGACTGAATTCCAAGGTAGCAGATAGATGGGAAAAAAACATATACGTCGTGACACGCAAAGCTGAAGGCATTCCCGTTTATACTGTGAGGCCCGAGGGCTGTGAAGGTCCTCTGCGCACCTTGCATCGAAACCTTTTGCTTCCGATTGGAATGTTAAGTGATGAGATACCAGAACAAGAATCTAGTAGAAGAAGAGAGGATAGTGAGAAAGGAAAGGTTTCAAGAAAAGAGGACAACAGAGTAAGACAGTTTTCAGAACCAAGTGATGACATAGAAGGAGAAGAAGAGGTGATCGAGGTAAGAGTAACGCCTGAACCGACCGGGTTGAGACCGACAGCACAGGTGTTTGTGCCACAGGTTCCATCCTTAGACAGCGGGAGAAAACAGATGGAATGCAATGAAAGAGCTGAGGATGTTAACTTTAGTAACGATGAAAAACCTACAGAAGATGAAACCAAAGAAACAGTTTCAGAACCCACATCAGTAGGCGGGGATTCAAGAGATAAAGAGTCTGTAGGAACTGGAGGTGAAAACGACTGCCAGTCAGATTCTAGTGGAGATGATAGCGAAGGCGATGCTGCTCCAGAATCATTGAATCAGGTTGCTGTAGAAGAAGAGGGTGAGGTGCCAGGGCTTCGCAGATCGACAAGAGATCGAAAACAGGTAGAGAAGCTGAATTTAGCTTACCAGTGCCAAGATGGGCACCAAGACAGTCATAGTCAGATCCAACAGTTATTCAGTTGCTATCTACAACTCAGTAGAGCGTTGCACCAGGAATCTCAGGGGTCAAATCATGTGATGATTGCTTTGATAAATGGGATCCAAGAAATGATAGCAACCTGTGAGAAGTAGAAAGGAAATACTGTGAATACAGTGGTCAGTGTAAAGAAAGTCCATCCTGTAATGGACAAGAACCTTTATCGTACGGTAAAGGAATTTTCAATAAGAAAATGTTATGAAATTGTGGTTGTTGTTTTTTGAGTGCATGTTGAGTGTACCTTTTTGTATTCATTGAGTATGTTTTCTGGTGTTTGTTTGTTTTTATTCTTTCTGAGGTCAAATGAGGTAATGATGGATATTAATGAAAGATTTATTTTGGGGGTAGTCAAGAAGGCATGTGTTTTTGTTGCAAATAAGAATGTATGTTGCAACATTCTCCAAAATGATGTTTTTGAGTACAGAGACAAGTTTGACTTTTTTTGAAATTTGTTTTTTATGGTTGTGGAGATTTAATTTAGTAATAGATAATCATTTTTGGTACTGAATGCTAGGTATTATTCGGAGAAAGAATGTTTTGCGGACTATAACCGTGAAAGATTTTAGAAAAGAAAGATGATTTTGGGTTGAAGAATTATCTATGGTTTACAAAATGTCTTTTTTGTTTTTGTGGTGTTTAAAAATTAAAAAAATCATTTTTCTCTCAGGAGGGGTACATGTAACCATCACCAATATAGGGTGTGATGTTACAGCCATACACACACACACTGCCACTCAAACAACCTTATTTGGTGTCCCTAACTTGCTTGTAGTTCAGGGGAAGTAATTATCTTTTTAAAAGTGAGTCCTAGCTTGATTTTGCTTGAAAGGATGATCTCCCATGGATTTGCTTCAGCATTACTATTAAAATTAAGTGTATTTTTATTATGAATGATTGTAAAGATTCTTATTTGAAAAGTTAGGAGTTTGGGGGAAAATGGTTACAACATATTTTAAGGTTTTAAAATACTTTGTAAGTTAGGAAAGGAAGTAGTTGGAAAATGCTCATAACTTGACTTCCTTCCTGTTAGTTTGGTCATTTCCTGTTTTGTCTGAGCTAAAGGAGAGAGGTGTCAGAACACCAAGATTGAATCAGTTCAATCGTTGCCTCTAATCACAGTAAGTAAAACATATGTTGGTTTAGTAAAATGATTGATGTGAGTTAATATGTTTGGGAAAAGTATTTTGTTTACAAATGTATGTTATTAAGATATTTTATGCGAGAGAGTGACATGAGTGAGACTGGTAAAACTGCCATGTGGTGCAACCATTTTTACCCTAATTGTTTCTTGTCAGTTTGCTGGTTATAATGGGCTTTTTGGTTAAAAAGCATATTATCTTGTCCAGATAGGACTAAAGGTAGTCCTAATTATACAGGAGATGATGTAGGGAGATTGTTTGAGCACATGGTCTAATGGTTTGGTGAGATTGATGAGTAGAAATTAATAAGGCGGTGAGAGCGGGAATTATTTGTTTATGTGTTTAATGATGTTTGATTTAATGTGGTATTTTTACTGGGATAACTTTGGACTTTGATTATATTTTAATGATGACAAATGATAAGAATAATGTTCAGTGCGCTAAGTGGGGGAAAGGCCCCTATGAGATGTTTTGGGATTTCTTCTGGGTTTTGGTGACGAGCTTAATTTGTGGTAAAAAGAAAAGTGGTTATGGAAAGGGTTATTCCCTTTTGCTTTGATTGATAGGCTTAAGTGAGATAAGATCTCATTTGTAGTGAGAGTGTGTAGGCTTGTTGGGTTTGTTTCACTCGCCCATAGCTAGCAAGTCAAGGCGTTTTTGCTGGGAAATATTATTTGAGTTCACTTTTTATGAGAAGCTTCTGAGAGCTATTTGTTTGGGTAGCACTGCTTTACCTTGTTACGGTGAAGATGAAATTATCATTAGGTCATGGTTGTACCGTACTAAATGATGCGGAAGATGGAGTTGTCGAGAACTTTAGAAATTGTGACAGATTGAATGTATTAGTCTGTCCTGGACGTCTATGTATTGTGTGTTTCTTTGTCGGTTGCAGGGCAATAGTTCTGGGCCCTTCATTCCCTTTATTCCCTATTGTTCTTTTTAAATTAGTGTTGTTACCTTTTATTCTTTTTATCTTTTTGTTTTATTCGCGAAATTAAAAGACAGAAAAACATTTGTGTTAATAGTGCTTCTGAAAACAGAGATATATATAAAGCCACTAGACTATCATATCTACCACAGAACCCGGGTTACATACACTTAACACAAAATTCAGGGGACAAAGATGTTTGTGTGCATTAACCAGTATTTTGTGTGAAGCATTGAGTAATAATAAAGAAGGGTTTCATACGTTCAAGCAGATTTTTGTGCGTTAACCAATATTTCATGTTATCCAGCTTTGTGTTAGGATTACTCCATTGTAACTTAGTCAAGTCGAGTCAAGTCAAAACGATCTTTATTGATTTTTGCGTCGATCGCTCTGACAGTTTCCTGTCTAATATGAGCGCAGATGCGTCATGCTGCTGTTATGCGCCTAACTAAAAAAGGCCCAGCATGTCCGTCTTCGGCTGCAGAAAATATTTGTAAGAATTATTAGAAAAAAAGGCAGGAGAATGGATCAGCAAGGCAGAAAGATAGTAGAGATGACAGTCAGCAAAGGGAAAAGGCAGGAGAATGGATCAGCAAGGCAGAAAGATAGTAGAGATGACAGTCAGCAAAGGGAAAAGGCAGGAGAATGGATCAGCAAGGCAGAAAGATAGTAGTAGATGACAGTCAGCAAAGGGAAAAGGCAGGAGAATGGATCAGCAAGGCAGAAAGATAGTAGAGATGACAGTCAGCAAAGGGAAAAGGCAGGAGAATGGGCCAGTAAGTTAGAAAGATAGTAGATGACTGTAGTAAGCAAAGGGAAAAGGCAGGAGATTGGATCAGCAAGGCAGAAAAATAGTAGAGATGACAGTCAGCAAAGGGAAAAGGCAGGGAGAATGGATCAGCAAGGCAGAAAGATAGTAGAGATGACAGTCAGCAAAGGGAAAAGGCAGGAGAATGGATCAGCAAGGCAGAAAGATAGTAGAGATGACAGTCAGCAAAGGGAAAAGGCAGGAGAATGGATCAGCAAGGCAGAAAGATAGTAGAGATGACTAGTCAGCAAAGGGAAAAGGCAGAGTCAAAGAGAGTGACAGATTAGAGGAAGTTACAAGGACAGAACTTCCAGAAGGTGGGGGAAACTATTTGTGCAAAAGAACCCCGGTGTCCCCACAGGGGAAAGGAATAAGCTAAACAAAGCTTTTTTCATCCTGTCTTCATGAATTAACAAGCAATACAAATGAAGCAAATAAGACGGAAAACAAAACTGGAGAACAAAATCAAATCGCAAAGAATAAATAAATGGATAAATATAAAAAAAATACATATATGTCACACAAACTGAATACAGTAATTATGTACAAACTATGGACAAATATAATCATAGTGGTAAAGTGATTAGAACAAGGAGTTGGAAAACAAAATAATGACTGAGACAAGGAGACAGATTGACAAACAGATAAAAGGAGAGAGAGAGAGAGAGAGAGAGAGAGAGAGAGAGAGAGAGAGATGTCATTTTAAACACCAGAGTATGTACATGTATATAAAAAATTCCATGACATAATTCTTTACAATTTATCAGTCATATACTTTTTCAAATGTTGTTTGAAAGATTTAACTTTAACCCTTTCACCGCCAGCCCATACTTCAGGTCGAAAAAATTCCATCAAATTTACATGGGTAGAGAACAAAATCATTCTGCAGTATTGGGGATTCGTCTGTGACACATATAAAATAAGGTCTAACCTTACTTTCCAAAACTAAGACAATAGTGTCTTTTGATAATAGACCCCAATTTGGATGCCTTTTTAGTGACATAGGCGTTTAATCACTGTGGTGCTAAATGCGACTTTGGCAGTGAAAGGGTTAAAGAGCATGATTTCATGATTTTAAAAAAGATGGCAAATTATTCAATGTGCATTTAAACTTTTTTTTAAACGTGTGTGTTATATAAGTTCTGGTTGTTTCCAGCATTATGATGTGTGTGTGTGTGGTGTGTTGTGGGTGTGTTGTGTGTGCGCGCGTAGGCGTGTGTGTGTGTGTCTGTGTGTGTGGTGGGGGTGTGTGTGTGTGTGTGGTGTGTGTGTGTGTTTGTGTGTGTGTTTCAACTTCTAAAGGTGACAGCACTGCCGGTAAAGTGCATGAAGTGAACACCATCACGCACACTGCGACACACTACCTGGGTGAATGCAACTGCTTAGCAGGTGACAACACTGCGGTGCAGTGCACATGGCGTGAACAATTATAGATCATCACACATCATTTTTAAATATACTTGTGGTAAAGGTGCTTGTCAAACAGTCACTCCGGTTGTGTTGATAACCACCCTTACTGACCTCTACTTTCTTTATTTCTTGACGAGAACTCTATGTTTGCCGGAAATCAGTTTTTGTATGTGCTATATTTAAACAACATTAATGCAGCTGTTTCTGCATTTGCATCCGTTACGTTGGCAGAAAACCAATTCTGGTCGTTAATCACCAATGGAAGAACTGTGGGGAGAGCACAATAAATAAATAAGAAGATTATACCATTAAAAAATAAAGTAGGGAAAAAAAGTCTAATGATTTGTTGATGGAGACGAGAGGCGGTGTTTGAATGCCTCGATCGTCTCAGCAGCCACTATTTCTTCGCAGAGGCTGTTCCAACCACGTACAGTTCAAGGAAAGAAGCTGTTCTTGTAGGCGTCTGTGTTGCTGAACTTGATGTTAAAGCAGCGGCTGTTTCCAACCACGTACAGTTCGAGGGAAGAAGCTGTTCTTGTAGGCGTCTTTGTTGCTGAAACTTTATTTTATAAAGCACGGCTGTTCCCACCACGTAACAGTTTTGAGAAGAGGCTGTTCTTGTAGGCGTCTGTGTTTCCTGACTTGATGTTTAAAGCAGCGGCTGTTCCAGACCACGTACAGTTCGATATGGCGAAAAAAAAAAAATAAAAAGGAGGGGGGTGGGGGAGGGGGGGGTGGGGGAAGAAGCTGTTCTTGTAGGCGTCTGTGTTGCTGAACTTGATTTAGAGCGCGCTGTTCAACCACGTACAGTTCGAGGGAGAAGCTTGTTCTTGTAGGCTCTGTGTTGCTGAACTTGATGTTAAAACAGTGGCTGTTCAACCACGTAACAGTTGGGGAAGAAGCTGTTCTTGTAGGCATCTGTGTTGATGACTTGATGTTAAAGCAGTGGCTGTTCCACACGTACATTCGAGGAAGAAGCTGTTCTTGTATGCCGTCCTGTGGTTGCTGACTTTTGTTAAAGCAGACGGCTGTTTCCCAACCATGTAACAGTTTGAGGGAAGAGGCTGTTCTTGTTTAGGCGTCTGTGTTTGCTGACTTGAATGGTTAAAGCATCGGCTGTTCAACCACGTACAGTTCATGGAAGAAGCTGTTCTGTAGGCGTCTGTGTTTCTGAACTGATGTTAAAGCGCGGCTGGTTCCACCATGTACAGTTCGAGGGAATAAGCTGTTCCTTGTTAGGTGTCTGTGTTGCTGACTTGATGTTAAGCAGCGCTGTTCCCACCACGTACAGTTCGAGGAAGAAGCTGTTTCTTGTAGCGTCTGTGTACTGAACTTGATGTAAACAGCGCTGTTCCAACCACGTACGTTTTGAGGGAAGAGGCTGTTTTCTTGTAGGCGTCTGTGTGCTGAACTTGATGTTATGCAGCGGCTGTTTTCCACATGTACAGTTTAGGGGACGAGCTTTCTTGTAGGCGTCTGTGTTTGCTGACTTGATGTTAAAGCATCCCCCCGGCGGCTGTTATTCTTGTGAACTGTGGTGACGATGTTCTGGGACCGTGTGTGCTTCTGCATCCTAGTATGTCCTTTCAGGCCCTTGTTTGTGCAGGATGTTGTGATCGTCTCCCTTACTGCTGGAAAGTGTCTTCTTGATCTAGTTGGTCTTACAGGACCTCTGTTTGGGGCCAGGAGTGTGTATCGTCTCCCTTTACTGCTGAAAGTGTCTTCTCTGATCTAGTTTGGTCCTTACAGGCCTCTTGTTTTGTGGCAGGAGTGATGTAATCGTCTCCTTTAATGCTGGAAATTTCCTTTTTGACTTTGGAATAGAAAGTGAGACGGTGTGTTTACGTCTGTTAAACGCCCTTCATCGCCAATGTGTCATTTTTGCACCGACTCCTTAACGCCCATGTTAAGATCTTGACATTGATCTGTTATCCAATGACCTTATGTTCGTTTATTTGGGGAGT
>JAGGCT020003852.1:0-10915 GCA_017654935.2 Phymorhynchus buccinoides
TGCACAATTTGAAGAAAACAGCTGAAATATCATAATTGTGTCATTGTATGACTGAGCACATCACACACACACACACACACACACACACACACACACACACACACACACACACACGCACACGCGCACACACACACACACACACACACACACACACACACACAGTCGCTACACACACACATTTTTATTTTAAAAAATGTTTTAAATAGAAAATAAAAGGGTAAGTTATCAATATTATGCAATGTTTATATCATCATCAACATTGTCTTGAGCCTCCTCTTCTTCATCGTTCACTCCATAGATGGAGATGCGAACTGTCCGCACGAAAGCAGCTGAAGATTCCCCAGGTCGCTGTAGAGCTTTTTTCTCAGTGTTTTCCCCTGTGGCCACCTGGTTTGTCTGGGGCACCATGGAGTCAGTAATGCTGAAGTAGGCCTATGTGTTGTGCATCACATAACGTTTGTCTTCAGTTTAGCAATACACCGAAAGGATTGACGCTCCGCTGCATCCAGATGTTTTATAAACTGAGGGGTAACTCTTAATTCACCCCCCCCCATTTCATAGAAAATAAAAGACTTGGCCTAAATTCATAACAATTCTCACCAACATCATAGTGAGTACCGAGATCTACAAGGGTAACGCTTAGTCCATATTTTGACAATGTTTATAGAGAATGTTTACGTCTTCTTTTCTTCTTCTTCGATCGCTCAGACAGTTTTCTATCATATGCGCGCAGATGCGTCATGCTGCCGTTATACGCCTAACTAAGAAATAGTCAGGCCCAGCATGTCCATCAGTCTTCGGTTGGAGTAAGTCTTTGTAAGACTTTTTAGAAAAAAGAGGCAGGGGAATGACCAGTAAGGCAGAAAGATAGTATATTGCCGATATGTCAATAATTGTCGATAAACGGCAGGTGGACATTACTGGAAGAAGAAGGAAGAAACAAAGGGAATAGGCAGAGTTAAAGAGAGTGACAGATTAGAGGAATTTAGAAGCCCAGAACTTCCAGAAGGTGGGGAATTATTTATACAAAAGACCCCCGGTATCCCCACGAGGAGGAATTTTTTTACAATGTTTATATCTCACTCGTTAGCCACGCCAATATTTCATAGAAAAATTAACAACTATAAATTCATGTTCACATTCTCCCCGTGGGGATACCGGGGGGTATTTTGTATAAATAGTTCCCCCACCTTCTGGAAGTTCTGTGCTTGTAACTTCCTCTAATCTGTCACTCTCTTTGACTCTGCCTTTTCCCTTTGCTTACTGTCATCTACTATCTTAATGCCTTACCGGTCCATTCGCCTGCCTTTTTTTCACGAAACACTTTCGAAAACATTTCCTCTAGCCGAAGTCGGACTTGCTGGGCCTAACTATTTCTTAGTTAGGCGCATAACGGCAGCATGACGCATCTGCGCTCATAATTGACCGGAAACTGTCTGAGCGATCGAAGAAGAAGAAGAAGATGTTCACATTATTATCTTGAGCGCTTAATTAGTCTATAACTTGTATAAGCTTACCTACACGGGTAAGCATAACCACTCATTACAACAAGATTTTGACAACGTTTGTAAAGGAGTGACTCTTTTTACACCTCATATTTCATGTAGCATTAAAGGTAATAATATTAATTGTCAGCAGTATAGAAAATCATCATCATCATCATCATCATCTATATCATGCTTAGTAGGGGAAGACGGGGTAAAAAGCGCATGGGCGGGTAAGAAGCCCACCCCAATTATCTCATGAAATAAAGAAACTTTCAGTCAAATTTGCCCATGAGACGAATGCTAGACATTAACGCTCGTCTCATGGGCAAAATGAGACTGAAATTTGCTTAATTTCATGAGATAATTGGGGTGGGCTTCTTACCCGCCCATGCGCTTTTTACCCCGTCTTCCCCTACTACAGTGCATATCTAAAAGTGCAGCAGAATCTCCAACGTGCTGAGGTTGGTCACCTAACGGGAAGAATAAGAAGGAATACTCTTTACACTTTGTTTTCTTTTCCTACTCTCTCTCAGACTCTCACTCCGTTGCCGTTGTCCTTTGTCCATCCATTTCTTTGAAACAATACACCACTGAAGGATCTCAACACTGTAAAACTGATTGTTATAAACTGTGTGGGGTGGATGATGTGGGCAAACTCTCAATACACATCCGTAAAGTGGATGAAGCTCGAATTAAAATTTAGAGACAGATTTGTCCATTTCTTTGAAACAATACACCACTGAAGGATCTCAACACTGTAAAACTGATTATTATAAACTGTGTGGGGTGGATGATGTGGGCAAACTCTCAATACACATCCGTAAAGTGGATGAAGCTCGAATTAAAATTTAGAGACAGATTTGACTTAATAATCAAAATCAGTCATTTCATTTTCTCATTCCAAAGGCTTCTGGCTTGATCTTTAATTGGGTTCATGAGTGCTACGGCCGGTTTTATAAACGGAAATCCGTAAATTAAGTTTTCTGTTGATACTGAAATTCCGTATTTTTAAAATTTTGTCCCAGTCTTCCCATTTAATCCACAGCACACTCACTATGGATAGGAGCCGGTCTTGGCCGGAGAAAACCCCCCACACGTTAGTTAGTTAGTCTATTATTGTCGAGTCAACAGCTATGGCTATCTCAGGCTGTCACCGCGTAAAGTGTGACAACGTATAACAAAACACAAATCCATGAATATTAACAACGTACAAAAACCTGAAAACATTTTTTTTTTAAATACAGTACAATTCATAACATCCATCATTGTACCCTATAGCACATAATTTGTGACAGTGGCGGAAACGTAAGCTATTCCGCTCTATTTATCGAGTATAGATTAAAAAAATTAAAAAAGTAAAAAAGGATAACGAACACAAAGTCATGCTAGTAAGCTAAAATATTTTTTTGTCAAAAGCCATATAGGCAAATATATGCACTGCAGAATGAACAACAGGTGCCCATTCAAGTGCGCAAGGTCTCACGTCTGGAAGCCAGTGAACAATAAAAAAGAAACTGGCATGTCATAAATTGTAAAAAGGAAAAATGTAGAAGGGTTTTTAAAATGCAGAGAATGGACCAATAAGACAGAAAGGAGTAGAGGCCAGAAAGCACTGAAAGGAAGAGAAAAGGCAGAGTCAAAGAGAATGATAGAGCAGGGGAAGTTACTAGCATAGAACTTTGAGGAGATGGAGGAACTATTTCTACTGAAATGCACCCCCCCCCCCCCCAGGTATCCCCACGGAAGGGTCCTATCCGCGTAAGCCAGCTTAAGCCGCTGCCCGCCTCCTACGACGAGGACGTGCGGGTAGGACTTTATGAGGCTGCTGGGCTCCTCTCCGTAAGCTCCCCCACCATGGTAGGTGGAAGCCCTCGGCCCCCCCCCCGGGACCCCCCCCGGGACCACCCCACCGGGACCCCCCCCCCCCAAGCCCTCGGGGGACCCCCCTGCCCTCCCCCCCCCCCAAGATATGGGGCTCAAATTTGATAAATACCAGGTAACTGGCTTTTTTTTAATTCCAGTTAACACTGGAAAAGAAATGTTAGTTAGCTGTTAATTGGAATCAGAAAAGCCAGGTAACTGGTATTCAAGAAAACCAATTCTTTAACTGATTATTGTAACACAAAATCCCACTGGATGCTGCAGATCAGCAGTCCCCCCCCCCCCCCCTCCCCCCGAAATAACTCCAAATACGTTTTTAGTAAAAACTGAAATAAACAAATGAGGTGTGTAAAAAACACCCAAATAACCTCAATAAGCAAACATTTATCACATGAGTATCTCCTGCAACGTGTTCAAAAACTGCAAAACAGTGCAGCACGCCTCACTCTCAAGATTCCACGTTCTGATCATATAACACCTCATCTTCGTAACTTGCACTGGCTTCCAGTAGAGGCTAGAATCAAGTATAAAATAGCTTGCCTTTGTTTCGGTGCTGTTCACTCCTCTGGTCCCGTCTATCTCTCCGAACTAGTAACTGTCTACTTACCTGCTCGCTCCCTACGTTCTTCCTCTGACTGCTGCACACTCAAGGTTCCTCGGGTCCACACGAAATCGTTTGGTGAACGATCCTTCTACTATTTAGCACCTCACTTATGGAATTCCCTCCCACAACATGTTCGCTCATCTGACTCTATTTCCGCCTTTCGCTCTGCCCTTAAAACTCACTTGTTTCGGACATATTATGATTGATTAGTGTTTGTGAGTGAGGTGTGTGTGTGTGTGTGTGTGTGTGTGTGTGGGGGGGGGGGGGGGGGGGGGGGGCGTTTTATTGCAGAAATCTTGTAAAAAAATTATTTACAATTATTTTATTATTCGTATTTTGTATGTAGAATGTCTACGTCTTGTAAACTTTAAATGCTTGTCAATGAGGTAGAAGGGTATTTTTGTTTTTGCAAAATTTGTCTATTATAATTAGTCATGTAATTGATATGTCGATTGCAGTATGATTTTATTTCAAGTTGCAGTATTGTATTCAAACTTGATTGGGAATGTGAATGTGGTCTCTATGTTTCTTCTTAGAATGTTCATGTTGTAACTATTTTACTTGTATAATTAATTGTGTGCGAGTGTGCGTGTGCGCATGCATGTGTGTGTATATATATATGTGTGTGTGTGTGTGTGTGTGTGTGTGTGTGTGTGTGTGTGTGTGTGTGTGTGTGTGTGTGTGTGTGTGTGTGTGTGTGTGTGTGTGTGTGTGTGTGTGAGTAAGGAAGTAAGAGAACGTTGTGTGTAGGCATCGTGCTTATTTTACTTTCTAATGATTAATTATTTGTTTGCCTTTAAATTTAATGTTCTTGTTATCAATGTAAAGCGCACTGAGCTCATGTGAGAAAGAGCGCTATATAAATTCCCATTATTATTATTATTATTATTATGAGTTAATGAATAGATTATATCCGTCCGGCTGAATTTGTGGAATTGTCACTGCATGACTAAAACTGACCTAGTTTCTGTTTGGGATTCAGTAGATCTACATGCAGTTTAATAGGGTAAGACGGGGTAAAAAGTCCATGGGCGGGTAAGAAGCCCATGCCAATCATCTCATGAAATAAAGCAAATTTCAGTCACATTTTGCCCATGAGACGAGTGTTAATGTTTAGCATTCGTCTCATGGGAAAATGCTAGTTAACTGGCATTTTATTCAGCCATGGGTCCTTGGCTATTCCGGCACTGTGTCTGTACATGTGATGCAAGTGAAATTAACCCATGGCCAATATGAAAATGATGTGACTGTGCCCAATGGAAGCTGTCTTTACCAGTGTCAGTTCTCCCTGTATGCACACCGTAAAGAATTGTTGGTTGTTGTCACTTCACGGGGGGAGTGAATGTGTGGGTGGCTCCATGAATGGAGCGAAGTCCCCTGAAGTCGGAGTATGGCCGCCCATGTGAGCCCCATAATTTGAGCCCCATAACAAGACTGATGGGATTTGAACCCCATAACAAGACTCTGATGGGATTTGAAACCACGACCTTCCAACCGAGCCACGGCGGCTGCAGGTCTCTCTCTCTCTCTCTCTCTCTCTCTCTCTCTCTCTCTCTCTCTCTCTCTCTTTCTCGCGCGCGCGCGTGCTCAATTGTTTTCTTCTTTTTGCTTATAACTGTTGTTGTTGTTTTTTAAACTAGATTTATTTTGTACGATAATTGTTATTCTGCCCAAATTTGTTTTCATTTCTTTTCTTGCTTGCTTTTGTGCCAAATACTTTGCTTCCGTGTCCCCCCCCCCCCCCCCCTCCCTATTTTGTATGACTTGTTGCATGGTCACATGATGGTGCGAATGTGAGTGTGAGAGGGCATGGTGCAAAGCTTTTGAAGCTGATCCATTTCACCCTCAATAAATCATTCGTATTCGTATTCGTATTCTCTCTGACTCTCTGTCTGTGTCTCCGCTATCTCTCTCTCACACACATACACGCACACACATACATACACACACACGCGCGCGCGCACACACACATACACACACACGCGCGCGCGCCTCACCGAAGTAATATTAATATTCATTTTGCAAGGGAAGCTACTCAGATGCATACAGAAGAGTTGTTATTTTAATTTCAAAATGGCGCCACTTTGAAAACAATTTGATATGTGTCTATATCAGGTACGTTTATTTAAGGAGCCTACAATATTCTGTAACATTCTTTTTCTTTAAAGAAAACATCTTGTGGGTAAAGATGCAGATCAACACCCCCTGTCACAGTCTTGGCTCATTGCGTTCTTCCGCTACTCCGCCCTCCTCCGCGCCAACTTCAAGTTCGACACTGTCACACTACCAACAGTGACAGGATGGTTATAAAATCCTAATGAAATTATGTCATTGGAAAGAGCCCGACAAGACCTTTAAAATGATACCCAAATTATCAACATCGGTCGAAAATTGAGAAAGTTACGACGTTTTAAAATGATAGCTTTTTTTGACATGAGCTATATAATATATAACTAGTTATAATATTATAAGAAAAAGTTGATCAAGCCACCGTATCAAGGTTTGGATGAATCAAACAGCCATAACCTTTTTTTTTTTTACCAATAAACAAAACATTGGTACCAAAATAAAGCTTATTCAAAGGGGCAACATCAACCCCAAACATTAGACAGATTAGGCCTAAGCTTTTTGTGCGACTCACAAGATCGCAACATCAACATGAACATGGCAGAAAACAACATGTCGGACAGGCTTCGACGTAACACCTCCCGACTTGTGGAGACCTTGAGCAGCATTGAGATTCATTCTAGATGCACCAAATTTGGTGAACTTGTAGAAAAATAATTAAATGTAACTAAGTATTTGTTTACAAAAAGCAAGTAGTTACCGTTCAGAAATGGTAAACAAATGAACTAGAACCAAATATTGGATCGCTTGTCTCTCGCGATCGGCCGTCTTCGCGCAAAAAAAGATCGTTCCCGAAAGACCGGGTAGGTGTCTGCTTCCCGAAAGAAAAAAACTCGGATGGTCAGCGCCAAGAATAACCATCAATAAAAACAAGCAAAGGAACTTAGGAAGTGACCGTTTGGCACATGGCCAAAATCGGGGTTCGGGATTTTGACAAGAAAAATCGCTGCGGTTTGACCTAATTCCGTCGTTCCTACCAACAGGCTGAAGATTCTGCTGCACTTCAATCAAGTTCAATGTCAATCTTTAATCTTCAATAAGTTCTTGTCACGCCGTCTCAGTAGACATTACAGTGACTTAAGACTAAGAGGTTGCGCAATGCGGAAAATAAAATAATTAGAAAACTAATTTGGGGCAAAGTGTGTGTGGAAGAAACAAAGCAAAAATAAAGTGTGTTTCACTGTTTGTGTGTGTGTGGAGGGGGGTGGGGTGGACCATAGACCTTGGTTTCACAGTTTCACAGTATTTTGTTTAAGAGATTTAGTAGTTGTAGTACTAGTACTGAGTAGTAGTAGTAGTAGTAGTGATACTGATAGGGACAGGCATCATGGCCTAGGCCTTGCGGCCTATAAAACGTCCCATCATTGGTACAAATCTACAATCTGCATGTATGGTGTCTGATTGTATAACTATAAGCAATTGCATAGCATCAATCAAAGCCATCAGCTGGGAGAATTAATTGTCATAGAACTTTTAGAAGCACAGGTATCTGTGCATAATTATTAACACTGCAATTTGTAAATTTATTGATTGACGTTGTGTTGACAGTTTGGTGTCTCTGCTAGTAATCGCAATGAGTGAATCGATGGAGCTGAGCACAAAGGACAGGGGAGACCTCAGCGCCTCAGGGGACCCCCAACAAGGTATGAAGTCTGTTGATTGTGCAGGAAGCAGACCAGCAAAGAGCATTCATTCCCAGGCATAGACTATGATAGAGGCAGAAAACTATCTTGAGCCCGCATGTAACAAACGACGCATCAAACCAACGAGACATGAAAATGAAGAAAGTAAAACTCAAAATGTTGTGAAACAATATGCACGGAACAACCGACGCTCCTTTGCCATCCAGCCGTCCAGAACAACAGAGCTGAAGAACAGTTTTGTTCCTGCGTACCATCAGGGAATGGAACAACTTGGTTCACAAAGTTGTTTTTTGCTGGGTCAGTAGAGGCCTTCAAGGCCCTCCTCCAACAGACCTCCAACCAAATGTAAAATTTGGAGACCCTGGACACACAAGAGTGCCCAAGGTCCACCTCAACTGCCTGTTCAGGGAGGTTGTTTCTTGCCTTGATGGTACGTGGCAGGAAACTAGCCTGTCTGTATTGTGTGCGGCGGTAGATCTAGGTCAGCTGCTTGGTGTGGGCACAATACTGGCTCAGGCCCCCTAAGACAATCTGAAAATCTGCAAGTGACTTTTAATTGACATATTATATCTTTTCATAAAGGTAAAAATAGCAATGTACACGTGTGTGTGTTTTAAAATTTTGTTGTCTTATTTAAGTTGTCCTAAGCATTACTTGTGTCATGAATGTCTTATTTATAAAATGTGCATGCCAGGCAGCGAATTTCTTTGCTTTTTGTGAAGACAATAAAATCATTGAATTGAAATTGAATAATCCCTTGGGTGTTTTTCTAAAGAAAATTGTAGTTTTTAAACAATAAAAATAATGATCAAATAATGTATAAAATGAAATAAAATAAACTGATTAATAATGACTAAGTCATAAAATGTTTCATCAGACGCTGTCACCAGGAGCAGCACCAATGATCAGGGAGATACGGGCGTCATGACTAACAAAGACAATGACGACAGCGACAGAAATCTGAATCGGCGGTCCAAGTCTGGGCGACGTCGTTCGGGGTTTTCCAGAGGCCGCGTGTCTCTGACCCAGCTCAGCAGAGAGGCCTCTGCCGCTGACCTTGACACTGTTGGTGAGTGGCCCACGCTCAGAAAGTCACATTTATCATTGCTCTCATTTTTTAGATAAATCTCTTTAGGGATGCATATGGGTGTGCATGAAGCCTGAATTCAGGCAGTTTGATGCAGGTTCAGGCAGTGGTCTGCCTGAAAAAATCCTCTCCCACAAGGAAATATGGCAATTTATGCTCTTGAATTGACCACAAGGTATAGACTCTGGAAATGATAATCCAAGTGCTCAAAGCTTTCTCATTTTCTGTTATCATGTATGCACCCATGCCTCTGATATCAGAGAGAAATAAAAAGGAAAGTCAGTGGGAAGTAGAAGTAGCTAAATAGCTCTGCAGGGCAAATATGAATGACAAAGAAAAGGTAATCAATGATATTAATAAGTGATGTCCTCAGAAATAGAGATAACAAATGATATTATTTATTTAATAACATTGAAAAATGATATGATTTGCTGTGCTGTCAGATCTTTTCTGAGATTACCTTCTTTTGTTAATTGTGAATACTGAAATGATTCAGATTGCTCAACACTTATTGTACCCATCAAACCTGACATTGATACATACTTTGCTGCTGTCTTAATCTTAATGATAATTTTATTGTGGTGGGTGTTGGTGTGTGCAGGCAGTGAGCTGTACAAACAGATTCCTGTGGAGCTGCCGGCTGCTGAACGCCTCAGTATGCTGTCCAGGCTACAACTGAGGGTGAGTACTTTGCTCAATGTGATAAAGACCTTTTCCATGTATAGAGCTCCCCACTTTTCCATGTTTGTGCTATTTCTCACACAGTCCTTGGAGACAAATAAGAATGGCAGCATGTTCCTTGGAGTCCGATTTTCTGTTTGTATTCCTGGAAACTGAAGAAAAAAACAATTAAAGATTCACAGAGCAGTTGCCTGGGCATATAATTTAGAAACCAAGCATCTTAAAAGCAAAGACTGCATTTCAAATTGCAGCATGACTTTGGAGTTGGAGTATCCAAAAGAAACGGGGAAAAAAAGCATTAGCAAACCTTTCTGTTTCTGTTTCTGTCTGGATACGTCGCAGACGATCCGACGGAACTTGGAGGGCGCATGAACCTAATTGAAAACCTTCATTCCTAAATATACAAACACCTGGCCTTTCAAGCTGTAAAATTTGGTAGACAGCCCTGTGATCGATCATTTCATTAATCATGTGTTTGCAAGTGTTCCAACCTGGGCTGGAGTGTGGCTTGAGAAAAACACATATACAGTTTGTGCAGTGTCGTGGATCTCTATTTTCACGTGAGTGTGCGTCCTAAAGACTCTTTGAGGATTACCTTTTGGTTGTATCATTTTCTGATTTTGTGCTTATTGAGACGTTCTTTCGGAGCTGTTTACCAATACCATTATGATTTTTCTGTAAAACAGCCATGTTTTGTAGCCTGTGCAATGTGCACTTTGCTCCCATGAAGCAAAGAATGATTGCAAGTGTCACACCGATTCAGTAAGGTGTCATGAACTTGAAACTTCCACTTCAAATCAGTTGTCTTTCACTTTAACAGTGTAAGTGCCATCAAGTTTCAATTCCTTTCTTTGTTTGTTCTTTCCCCACCCTCTCACTTTTTGCAGAATAAACATCTTTGATTTACACAGGCATACACAAGCTAAAAGTGGTAAAACATACAAATATATTGATTTTCAGATAACATTTTTATTGTCTTTGTGTGTGTGCAGTTTTTTTTTCCAAGTTTTTTTTTGGAAGTTTTATTAATTGCACAGTCGCAAAATAAGAAATCAATGATTATCGTGATTAGTCACATTCATGGCATTCTGAGGATTACTGACAGATGCTTCAGATTACTGATTTGAAAGCTTGGGATTACTGACAGTGAACATTTTTGGTAAACAGTTCTGTAATGTGTCACAGTATGTGTAGATTGTATCTTCAAACTGCTTCGCTTTCTGTGTGCAGGCCACTCTGGAGGTCCTCGATAGGGAGTTTGAGGATGTGCCAGGTTTTGAGAACTTCAAAGCCAAAGGTATAGACCTTATTTGTGTAACATGTGAAATGTATTCACTGTGTGTGTATTTATGTGTGCGGTGTTTGTGTATGTGTGTGTGTGTTGAATTCTTTAGTGTTAGTTGTA